>JANHAO010008462.1:0-19234 GCA_026873985.1 Saraca asoca | reverse complement strand
GATCATGTCTACCTGCTTATTTCTCCTCCAGTTGCTCATTATTCCAAATTTTCGGCTATACATATTTCAACTGCTCTATTCTATAACCTACAGCCTTATTTTTTTGACTTCTTCAACTTACAATCTTTAGTTTGCAGTCAACTTATCTTACATTTATCACACAAAGTTTACTAAAAATTCTTTTCTTTTTTGATAATAGAAGAAGCGACAAATCATTTAACACATATAATTATTTTAATTGGCCAAAAACCCTAAACCAACATCAAATGCTATTATACCAGTAATAGTACAGGCTATGAAAAATTATTTATGCCATCGTAGGTTTGTCTTACTAAATTATTCAGAATTTGCCAATTTTGCCCCCAATTTCTTATCATATTTGAACAGTTAATTCTTGACCCTTTGATTGTCATCATAGAAACATCACTAGCATTATCAACATTATAAATTAAAACAAGCAATTATCGTGGATTATCATTAAGTTCAAATTTGACACCTCCAATTTTGACATAGAGGACATGACGGCAGCGAACAGGAATGATTCCAATTTTGTATTGAACAATTTGAGTGAACAAGGACAGAGGTAAGTTAAAGTGTTTTTGAGGAGGATTGCACCGAATATGATTAGGTTTTGAGTAATTTGGAGGATAGAAATTTGTTGCAATAACTATGATTGGACTTGCATTTCATATGCACCATTGAGGATCATTGACACACATTATCCCAAAATATGCGCCGCAAGTGCTTCCATTGTTGAATAGAGCTGTGCTTAATGCTACGGTTTGGAGGCCATATCCTTGCTTGAAGAGATCACCATGACCACAAGCACCCTTTATAAAAATTTAACAAAATTAAGGGTTTTGAATGCAATTGAGATATATATATATATATATATATATATTATGAATAACTTAGGATTTAACATGTGATTGCTATCATGATGGGTAAAATTCTAGAATGATGCAGAAGATAACAATCAATATGGGAGTCTTTTTTCACTCGAAATGCAGTCGTTATGACTTGCAACTGCATCATATAATCCGGTTCTTAGTTTAAATACTTGTAAATAGCAAAAATTTTCAAATATATTGATATTGAATTTCAACCTCTCAAATAATGAGAGAGAAAATCGTGGAAAGATTACAAAAAGAATATAACTTATACAATCTTATCATTTGTTAACTATAACTTAAAAATAAATAGAGCTGTAAAAGTATAAATCTCACACAATATTTTATTATGAGTTTATTGAAAATGACTTGATTAATTATACCAACTTTTTTCAAACAAATGAATGAATCTCTCGATACAAACCCTTAATGAAACCCATTATTTTTATTTTTATTATTAATATATTGATCCTTAAGTTGAATTACGAAAGAGGAGAAGGAAGATAGTTATAACACTTACGCATGGTGTCTCCTCCTTTCATGTCACCGTAGAAGGTTGCATGAGCATCATACCAATTACTATCAATATTACCAGCCATGATTTGGGGAGAAAAAGCCATTTATAGGATCAAAAGAACCAAAAAGAAGACTTAGCCATGATTGAGAGAAAAATGTTGGAAAAAAGAAAAATATTGAATGGTGTAATAAAATTGATTCAAAGGTGGTATTTATAATAGGCAAAGGGCTATGCAATCACTAAGTTTTTTAGTGGTCAACTGATTTGTATTATGAATTTTATTTTTATTTTGATGTAAGTTGGTTTTGTATTATTAAATGGATTTTAAATATGTATATTTGTTAATATAAATTTGACAACACCATTTACATCGTAATATCATTTCAAATTCTACACTATTAAATATCTCCCAATAATTAAATAATTTTCTTGAAAAAAAATGAGATTATCATGAAGTTAATTAGTTCATAGACTGTAGCATGAGTAACAATATTAAGCACAAGAAAGAGTGCCAAGCTTTCAAGTATATTATTTTCTGACTATTATTTACATATTATTCTAATTAATTAGTTATACTTGATCTATGTATTGATCTAAAAAGGTAATTGTTTGTAAAAAAAAATTGAGAATATAAATAATTAATCACTAATATTTAAATAAAAATTAAAATTAAATACATTACATAAAATCATATCAATTAATTCTTAAAAAAATTTCAATTATAAATATTTATAAGAGATTAAAATGTCAAAGATACCATCTTTATCCTAAAAAATATGTAAAATATATTATCTTTTTTATTCTGTTAAACTGTTAAATATAAATATAAATAGATATATAATTATTTATGAGTTGATCCGATATGAATAAATAAATGAATATGCTCACAATTTATTGATATTTAAGCTCAGTTTCAATATGTTTTATATCTTATTTTTAGTAAATTGGATATTAAATAATAAATACTAATACACTTTCTTTGAAACATATCGGATCTGATTAAAGTAAACTATGCGTTGTTGGGTAATTACACATTCACAACTGATAACGATTTACTTTGACCATTTCAGTGGTTTTCACTCTCGAAGATTATATTCCACATAGTTTATTTATATACGTTGTTGTTAAAATCATTAATTTTAACTAAGACCTTATGGTGTTCAACGGTAGTTACTCATTTTTTTTAAAACTTGAGAAGTTATAAATTTTATAGTCAATTTTAATCAGAATTTATTTTGTAATTTCCCCTCTATCTCACAGAGACAACGCTTCAATGATATGGATAAAAATGTCCTAAAAAGAAAACCATATAAGAATGAAATACTAATTAACAACAGATCCTTCATTAAATTGCAAATTAAATTCTTCCTTACTTGGACCCTAATATCTACTTAACCATAATCTCCGTGATACAACCGAATTATAAAAATTATGTAATTTAAATATTTAAGTACCTATAATAACATAAGTTGCAATGCCTTTGTCTACGTTAAGATCAAATCAAAAAACAAAGTCCTTACTATAATTGTTTATTTTTAATAATTTTACTCCATTTTTAATTAATTGTTATAGTTTAAAAATTTTAAATGGAAACCTTATTCATAATTTTTGTTTCTAATTATATACTTATAATCATTTTCCAATTAAGCTTCCGAAGTAACCCATACACTAGAAGATACATTGTTGACGTGGCTTAACAGTTTTTAATGTGGAACTTCTACAAAAATTTTATTTATAATTTAAGTGACAAATAATTTTAAGATTTCTAAATCTAGGATCCATGTAAAACACATGCAAGAATCAAAATATATCTTAGGGAATCGCTACAATACAACTTTAGAGGAAGACATATGCATACATTTTCAAGAAAAAAAAAAGATATACCTTTCCGTTGCTTTGGAACTGCCTTAAAAGGCTGTCCACAAGGAGACCTACCCTGGTGTCACAGTTCAGCAATTCGATTATCAGAACATGCAGTATTTAGTTTTTTCACTCAACCCTTATTTATTTAATATTTAAGAATAAGCCAGCTAACCAATTATACACTATCTTAGTTTTGAAAATAATAAGCAACACCCATAATTTATATCACATTAAGATAATTATAAATAGTAAATATATAGTACATAAGCAATCAATTCACGTATAAAGGTAACGAAGTCATTCATATTAGTAAACATGATGTGTTCATGCAATTAGAACAAATGTAGATAAATACGGCCAAAAGCAGATAAATTTTGTGAAACAATATTTTAGTTGGAGATGGATACTTCTTTCATTCATATAAAAGCCTTATTACAGACTTTTGAGTGTTAGGAGAAGTACTAAGCCACACACTCGATCGCCTAGACTAATGCCTCAATGCTCACTTCTGGTCATCAAACACCCCCTAAAAAGCATCGTAAGTCAAAACCCTAATTGTACAATTAGATATATTTTTTTAAGCCAGCCAACCAATTATACACTATCTTAGTTTCGAAAATAATAAGCAATACCCATAATTTATATCACATCAAGATAATTATAAATAGCAAATATATAGTACATAAGCAACCAATTCATGTATAAAGGTAACGAAATCATTCATATTAGTAAACATGATGTGTTCATGCAATTAGAACAAATGTAGATAAATATGGTCAAAAGCAGATAAATTTTGTGAAACAATATTTTAGTTAGAGATAGATACTTCTTTCATTCATATAAAAGCCTTATTACAGACTTCTAAGTGTGTATGGGAGGTACTAAGTCACACACTCAAATGCCTAGACTAATGCCTCAATGCACACTTCTGGTCATCAAACACCCCCTAAAAAGCATTGTAAGTCAAAACCCTAATTGTACAATTAGATTTTTTCTTTTAAGTTAACATAAGGGCTTTTTTCCTAACTTGGAAGGGCTCTAATGCATCATAAAAAATCAACATGAAGATAAAAATTCAAGGATTACAATCATGTACTTATCTACTTGCATTAGACAAGTTATCTTAGTCAAAATTATATAAATATCCTCAAAAAGAAAAAAAATAGGAAAAATAATTTACAAATGCATTTTCTCACAAATTCGCTCCACATGATCTACATTTCATGCTTGAATTTTATGCTAAGTTTCGTTCAGATCTAAGCATATTTGCTTGCTGAATTTGGTCACAAGTCCTGATTTGTGACATTCTCCCCCACTTGAAAACGTCAATATTCTCATTGACGATTCAATCTAACACAACCTTGAAAGAATCTTCAGTCTATTTCCCTCGAGCTCTTCCCTCAACTTCTTCTCTTCTTGTATCTTTATACTTCTCTAATATTTTATCCTTAACATTTCAATTTGATACTACTTCTTGAAAGTCTTCGATATGCTCTTCTTTAGCTTTTCTTAGACTTTCTTCTGGATTATGTTTTCGGAGTTTAAAAAATTACATGGCTATTTTAGGACCATGTTTTGTTTTAAGGTTTGAAATCATGATGGCAGAATACAACTTGTTTAGTAAATGATTTCATCTGTGAACTTGTTGTTTTTTGGTGTGAGCTTGGTGATATATGTGTTGGACAGGTCAATTTCATTGATTCATGCAGAATTAGGAAAGGTAGTTGTGGAATTTTTATTGTTTTTCTAAAACTAATGTATATGAATTGAGTCAATTGCTTATGTTATTTGTTTAAGCAGTAGCTATAAAATATTAAATAAGAATGCTGCATAAAATTAATGGTGATACATGGTCAAAAATATTTTGTCACAATTTTAGTCTTTAAGTAATTTTTTGTTATGTGCTTCTTTTGAAAGATAATCACACCAATTAAGACTCATTTGCAATTGATGGTTTCACACAAGGTCATACTGATTTATGGGCTTTTGATCTTCATATTTATTTGCAATTGAGTTTTTGTCTATTGCTTATAGTGTATTTCCATTTGATTTCGTAATTAAGGTAAGGGAATGTAATAGTTTAGAGCTTCATTTTGATGTAGAAATTTTATGAAATATGGATTTGAGAAAGAAAAATGATAGTTCCATGTATCTTCGTGTTAAGGCTTACTTTATGTAATTATGTGTGAGGATGCTTGCAAAAAAATCCATGATGTTGATGTCATTTCCATTTTCCTTTTTGACAATCTGCTTGATAAGTTTTTATTTCAAGATTACTCTAATTTTGTTAGTTTAATTGGATTAATTTTGAACCTACTAATAATTGGTATTTTTAAAATTGCTAGGAACAAATTGAGAAAATTATCAACCAATAATCCTCTTTGCAATCTAAACAAAATAATGTCGATGAATGATTCCTTTGCAAGGTATTCGGGCAAGAGCACTCAGGATGAATAAAAGGTGTTGGTTTTGGTCTATCTCCATCATTGGTCTTTGGACTGTCAACTCAACAATTTAGGGGTATGTCATTGGAACAAAATCCAAGTTTACCACAAATGGATGAGAGGTTTTAGAGTTTCGAGTCTATTATACAATCGGAACATCAAAAGCAGTGGGTTGATAAAAATAGAATTGCAAAACAAATGTGATAAGCAAGTGGTAATAGAGGGTGCATTAGCAAATGAACGTGATAAGAGACTAGTAATAGAGAGTGCGTTAGCATTAGTATTTGAACAACTACTTGGCAAAGTTCTAGACCAAATTATTTATCTAATATCTAAGCCTTTAGTGGTCAATATATTAGATTTTATTTTGTTTTTAATCTAATATAGGATAACATTAATTATGATTTTGAGCTAAGATAATATGGTCAAATAGGAGACATAAGATGATCTTAAAGTCTAATTTAATTAGTGGACTTATTATTTTAATTAATAAGATGTGGGTTAAATTGTGTAGGCTTAATAGGCCCATTGGGGATTATTATATGAAAACCCTATTACAGCTATTATAAAGTTAGTGATAGGTCCACTTTTTGATGATCTAACAGCTAAAGTTCTATCTCTACCATTTAAGAGACCCAAATTTGATATAAAAAGAGAAGAACTTAGTACATTTGATCACATGTGATCGTGTTTCTTCCACTCAATATGTCAATGGATTTAAAGTCATCTTGTAAGTTTTTTCAATTATATAGTGTTTAATGAGTTCATGTATGATCTAGATTATGAAATAATTTATATTATTAATTTTATCTTTCAATTAGTATCAGAGTAGGATTGCATGATCTTAGAATCCATGTATTTATATTTTTCTCTCTTCTCTATGTGATTCAAACATACATCCCTGATATAAATTTCTTTTGAAAGTTTGGTATGATACTCTATGCAGGGTGTAAAGATTTCTATTTCCATTATTTTTTTTTTGTTATTTAATTGCATATTTAGTGACATAGGTTTTCACTTTCAAAGTCAGACCTTTGCAATACTAAATAGGAATTATATTTTTTTAATTGTTTCAATTTATTTATTGGTTCTAATTTTATCAAACAAAAGGAACCATGTTTTTTGTTTAGATTTGTTTAATCAAATTTTTATTGGCTTGGTTTTTAATAAGTGATTGAGGTGAGTAGGAAACCTTATTGACAATGATTGCTTTTGATAATAGGCTTCACTAATGATGACTGAATAATGGTTTCATTTGTGATTGCCTTTGATAAGAAGTTAATTTTATAATAAGGGTTAAAATAAATTATATTATACAATAAGTTTGATTAAAATCCTAAATTATAAATTAATCTCAAGAGTTTGTATAAAGCCATAATAAAATTGATTTTTATGTGACATTAGAAATAATTATACTTTTATATCTCATAAAGTTTAATTTTTGACACACTTTATATTGTTAATGTCAAATTGGAGAGACTTTGTTTTCTCTCATAAAGTGGGATCATAATGCTTTAATATATTTGAATTGTAACATTATTAAGAGATAATTTGTATATCTCATGTAGACTATGTTACATATTATAATGTGATTAAAGACATTTATGACCCATGTCTATAAGGATTAAATCACATTATCAAAGTTATTTTTGTATGAATAATAATAAAGTGCATCCTTGAAGTAAAAGAAAGTCTTATAAGTTAATTGAATTGTTATTACTAAAGTGAATGATTCGTTTGATTTGTAAGATTTGAACTTTGACAGCAATGGATGCCTTTGATTAAGTACAAAGCACTTCTGTCTAAACGTGTTGATTTTGTATAAGATCAAGAGATGTCACATGAGACATATAATTAGGGAGTGACCTATCTAAGTGGTCTATTCATCCAAAGATGGTACATTTATGCAGGTAGAAATATATTCTTGGCTTGTTTCATGTGGAGAATTTGGAATTGCATGTTATGTATTCTGCCTAAAGTTGTTATGTAATGATGTATCTAAATTCTTAATCATGTTATTTTTATTTGGCTTTTGGACAAGTATTATCCTATAATTTTCCAATATGTTGCATTGTATTTGATCTATTCAATCACCTTTTTTGTCAACAATAATATGATCATTATTGATTGATTCAAATTTCAAAAAGTGGAAGCAAGATGTGGAATTTGCTATTGAGATGGCAAATATGGATGTGGTGATGACCACTAATAAGCCAATTAAACTCACTAAAATCAACACCAATGCACTAAAACAAGCATATGCATTGGTGGAAGTCAAATCATATGTATTATTTGATAATGAAGAAGTTTATTCCTAAACAACTGTTGATTGGTCTTCATAGCATTACTAAGGCTATGGAGTTCTTGACTGTTGTATTTTAGAGGTACAAAGTCTCTTCAAGTGCTAAAAAAGGCATACTTTTTGGGAACTTTACTCCATGAGGTATGGTAGAGTTGGAAGCATTAAGGAATATGTTATCAAGATGGTCCACTATCAAACTAAGCTGAAAGCCATGAATATTTCCCTCTTTGATACTTGTATTGCTCATCAAGCATTGAACACCCTCCTTATCAATTTTAGTTTACTTGTAACCACATATAATTCTTGGAATAAGGTACAAAGTATCAATAACTTGATCACCAAGTGTGTTGCTAAGGAGGGGAAACTAAAGAATGAGAAATCATAAGTTGTTCTCTATGTCCAAGCCTAATGGTAAAGGAAAGGGTAAGAAATCTAAAATATTTACTCTTAAAATGATTGAAACAATAACTCTCATCAATCAATTGTCATGGGTGTTAACAAACCTGCTTTTAAGAAAGATAGATGCCACTATTATAAGAAGAAATGTCATTTTAAAGTGAACTACATCAAATATAAAGCCTAGTTAGATAAATGTGAGAAGAAAGGTAACTATTTAGCCTTTGTTTTATATGAATCCAATTTATCTATGGACCCCATTTGTTTCTTGGTGGCTTGACAGTAGAGCAACTAATCATATTGTATTCACTATGCAATGGTTTATAAGCAAGAGAAGGCTAAATAAATAGAAGAGTAAACTTATGGTTGGCAACAACATGGAGGTGAACATATGGTGAGTGCAATGTTTACATATTTTATACCTTTTTTATATTTAATCTTTTGTCATAATTAGGTGCAAATTAGAGTACATGTGATTGGTCTCATGATTTGGTCATATATGAGACTAATTTAAATTAATTCAGTAATTTGATACTATTTCAAACTTTTGGTTGCAAATTAGAGCATCTTTGCACTTTCAAAGATCGATTTTCAATAACTCATATTATTCATATTGATTAGCTAACTGCTTAGCATATGTTGTTTACTGATGATTCTGAGTTTTTATTAAGTTGTCAAAGTCGAGAAAATCCTTCAAGTGCTCCTCAAGACTTTTCCTCACAGTCTCTAAGTTGAGCCTTTAGCAATCGTTGGCACCAAAGTTTTATCCTTATTCTCATCATAGAACTCACTTAATTCCTTAACCTTTTGTTCAAGAGCAAGAATACATACCATTTGCCAAAGCTATTGACTAACGAACAAATTAGTGTAAACTGATTGAGTTGCTTACCTTTATCTCATGGCTAAGAATAACTTGATCTTTGTTAAGAAAAATCTAGTTTTGAGCCAATTAGGTGTAGTTGACTCCTTTGTAGAAACGAAAGCCTAACTTGGCTTTCATTAATGATCCTTCAGGTGGCAAAGCCAAACTAATCTCCTAAAGGTTAGATTTGAGCATTTTAAAGCCCTTTCATACCTCTTTCACTAGTACCACATTGGTCATCGTTAATGCAATAACAAGGGTCTTTCCTTAAATGGAAGTAGATGCCTCTACAATTTTTCCATTTTTATTTTCTTTTTTTTTCTTTAGCATGGCCATTAGCCCTAGATTTTAGAGGAAGGTCTTTTATGTTATTTTCTTTATGATAAAATTGTGCTTCATTGAGTGGAAGTGCATTGATGTAATATCCCAAATTTTCAAAAATTGATGTTTGAAATAAAATGACTTTTTAGAAAATTTGAAAAGAGTAAATTTGACAATTTCAAAAATTTTGAAACTATAAATTTGTGTTATAAAATGTCTAGCCATAATGGAAATTGATTATATAAATTTTAGGAATCCTCGGAAGGTGGAAATTCCCAATGCGGATGCTCATGGAGCAAAATTCATGTTTTTAGAAATTTATTTTTGAAAATATTTGGAAAGATCGAAACTAGGGCTACGAGTGCCTAGTAAGTGTAAAATTGTAGTCGCTATGAAGGTTTATGACTTAGTTAACTTGTGTTAAAATTTTAGGGTCGATGGCAATCGGTGAGTGTGTTAATGTTGGAATCAAAATGGAAGAGATAGGAAAGTTCTTTAAAGAGAAAGTCAAGATTCAAATTGACTTTTTCTCTTCCCATTTTTTCCCTTAGTAGTCAGTTCCCTTCTTCTTTTTCTTCAACCATCCAGTTGCTTCATGAAACATATACCTTCTTTAACAAGCTAAACTTCTCTCTCTACAAGTTATCATTTTCTCTCTTCAGGTGAGCCTTTGTTCTTCCATGTTATTTTCTTTTATTTTTATAGTTGATTTCTCTCTTCTTCCTTTTCAAATTGATACCAAGATCTTGCTGATTCATGGAGTATGAATTTTTTAAATCTATTAACAGTATTCACATCTCTGTTGAACTCATCAAGCAACTTGATTTTTTTTATGTTTTAGAGCTTAAATCTCATACATCTAACTTGTTTCTAAGAAAAGAAATCACAATCTATTAGTATTTAATTGTTTGATGGAAGAAAAACCTTGAAAATCTAATAAGCTAATTGTGCTCTTATTCTTGGTTCATGAAGAATATTGAAGATCTTGGTAGAACTAGTTATGATTTTTTGTTTCTGATTGCTAAAGTGAGTGATTCTTACCTATCTTGTGAATTATAATGTGATTCTTGCTTGTGATCTATAGATTATTGGTGCAAGTTGATGAAAAGGGTTTCTTGTGATTGTGTGGAAAAGCTTAAGGCTGAATGTATTTAAGGATATAATGATTAGTTTTCTAATGGAATAGTTGAGTTACATGCATGTTTATGCTCTCAAAACATGTTGATTTGAGATCCTATAGTGTAAAGTTGAATTGGAAACTATTTCCCATGTTTTTTTGCTGTTTTCCTGCAAATTCTTGCTTGTACGAGTTGAATTGTAGCTTTTTGAACTAAACTTGTGATTATGTTCATAGAAACCCAGCCATTTTGTTCTTGTGATTTGAATCAGAATTTGAACTAGATTTGTGCGATTTGAATCAATCTTTCCTGCCCTATTTTTCAATTTCGATTATGATCCTAATTGCATGTCAATTTTGGACTTCCCAAAAGTTTGCATAATTTAACAAGTAGACTCACAAATTGAATTGCATTTCCTTAAGTTGAATCAAACCTTTCATAGTTGATTCTTATGATTCTAATAATGATTCTACTTAAAATTCAAGCCTGATCATGTTTATGATTTTGATCGCATCTCCAGAATTTTTCGCTCTTTTTAGTTCAAACTTCCTTCTCTTTAAGACATCTATATCCCTTTGGATCTAAACTCATATGAAATAAAAACAAATTGAATATAACGGATAAGAAATCCTAAATAAGAACTATCAAACTAATATTAATCAATCTAATAATTGTTTTCACATAAATGCTATAGTAGTAACGTAGATAATCCTTATAGTAGTATAACAGAGAATGTGTGGTTATAATGGTAACAACACGAGAATCAGTCTACTATTATCTATACATTGATGTTATGAAAATAATTGTGATTCTTGTTATGTTAATGTGACAAGGACTATGTGTGGTTCTAATGTGATGGAATGTGACCCATGTAAGTAAGATATGTGATGTATAACACTAAAGAATTATAGTATACAATGATGATAAAAGGTGAATGATGGATATCATGATATTGTGATAAATATGTGTGATTATGATGGCAATGGAAAATGAATTATGTGGTATGACTGTGATGAGAATAGATACTATTGAAATGCTTGAAAATTTCTCCATGAGATATAGGATGGCCAATGATAAGAATAAAATGTGTTGATGGGATGAGATGAGATGTATATATGGGATCCTAAATCTACGCGTTCCAAATGTAATGAGTGATATAAGGCGGGTGCTTAGAGGGAAAAGGTTGGATTTGTGTAGCATAAGGTTGAAAAAGACTAACAAGGAGGACCTTAACTGTTATTATTTATTTTACTCACGCATGAATTGATAATCTGAGAAATGGTAAATTATAATAAGACAATATGATACGAATATATATATATATATGAAAGCTAATTTCTATTAAATGCTAAAAGAAACATGGCATTATAATCTAAACTTATAATGATTAATGAAGATGGTTTAAGGCCATGAGAAAATCATGATTTTTTATAATATGATAATAAAAATGTGTTGTGATATCACTTAATGGTTGGTCTTCTGGATCTTTATGATATGTTTGTTAACTCTGACATAAATTATGTTCTCTGATGATAAGATTTATACATGTATGGCTAAATGTTAATGAATTCATAAGTTAGGAATAAATTTATCTCATGAGCACCTGACTCACTCTTTTGTAAACATTTTTTTTCAGATTCTCAAGTAATTGTTGTTAACCCACCTCTTAAACGTAAGAATGGGTAATAACTCCATGGAAGTCATTGCTAATGTAACTACCACCACAATAGAGAGTCTTTTATAAGTGTATGTCAATTAAGAACTTGTTGAAAGCTTGTTGAATGATTATTTGAATCGACATGTGCCATGTTTGGACAATGCCTCTGTATATTATAAAACAAGTTTATATATCAAAGTTTCTTTCTTCGTCCTTGAGTTATGATGCCCCTATCAACCAATTAGGTTTAAGTAAATGTGAATAGGAAATATTGAAATAAGTGTGAGCATAAGTGAATAATAGAAATAGATTAAAGGTTAGTAACTATCAATAGGAAATTGATATTCATGCCGGTTATGGCTAGAAAAAAATTGTGTCATGACAATTAATCACTTCATCATTTTCATAAGGGCATTTTTGTGAAGTTTCTTCATCTGTCCAATGATGGCTAATCTCAAGTAATGTTTATTCTTTTCTTGGGAATGAGAGATCAAAATTGGTTGAGGTTTGACATATCCTTCTCATCCAAATAACTATCTGTATAAAAAAATAGAACAAGATTAGGAAATGAAGACAAAAGTTATAGTAAGTGCAAGAAAGTACAAAAAGTAAAAAAGGAATAAACTTAAAAGAACATCAATCATGACTTGGTTAGCTTTGTTGCATTGATCTTTTTGTAGTTTTGAAGGAAGGGTACTTGGAGGAGATTAGATCATGGGAAAAAGTGTCTCCCCATGATCGTTAAGCCAAAAGGATGAGTAGTTTTCTTTGATTTCAACTCTAACGAAAGAATCCTTTCATCCATGGACTCTGGAATGAGAATTCTCAAATAATACCATTTTTATCCTTTAAGTAAAGTACAAGCAGATCCTATCTTTACTTGAGGAGTAAGAAAACAAATAGTAGAACACTTTAGCATTAGGGACAAGGTTGACCTCCCAATATATAACCCAAATAGTTTCAAGAAAATTATTATATGTCAAATTTTAGGGATATGATTGGTACGAATCATCAACCAATAAACATACTTATATCATAAAACCTTTCTCATTTTGAAAATCATAAAAGTAATGCTAAAAATACAATTTGGCATGTCTAAGTTAAAATCCATTATATGAAATATTTTAATAAAAATGATTTTCATAAAACATTTCTTTAATTTTTAAAAACAACTATCATCTTTTTGTAAATCATAAATCATAATAATGTTGAACCTTTATTTGACTAGTCAAACACAAATCACCAAAAAGTGATCAAGAGATCCATGTATTTGACAACATACACATATACATTGAGAAGTCTCCTTTAATTGAAATATTGTCAATGATTCCATTAACTTGAAATTGTTAAAGTAATGGGTGAGTACAATTTGAATACTCAATGAACAGAAATGTCCTAACTCATCTTTGGATTGAAAATATTTTGGTCCTACACACACAGATATATATATATATATAATTTATGTACCATAGAATATATCATAAGTAATATAAGTATAAGCATTAACATGCAACTTTAATCATATTTTATCTTTCTATTCTTGCTTAAACTTTCTCTATATGATCATGTATAACTTGTATCTTATCTAATCTCATACCTATAGCTTAAGATTCAATCCAAGAGAAAATAAATTGGATTCAGTATTTTTTTTGGATAATTTTTTTGAAAAAATAATTTTTAAGTCTTATGAAGCAAAGATGAGCAACTTGATATGAGAAAGTTTGAATGACAAAAAATTAAAGAGATAAGGAAGCAAAAGCGTAAGCACAGTATTTATAGTGATTCCCTTAGGAAGATCTGCTTCAAAGAGTATGTCTACTCTCCGTTGCTCAAGAACAAGTGTTCTAAAATTAATAGTCTTTTAAAATTCAACAATCCCTTCGGAAGTCTTTACAAATCCTAGATTACAACACCTTTCTTTAAGATTCCTTACTTAAAAATAACTCTCTAAAGATACCTCACTCTAACAATTTCCTAGAGATGTCCCATTCTAGATTCACTTCCTAAAGATATTCTCACTCTATAAACAACCTTGGGATACCTCACCCAAAAAGGTGCCTTGAAAGATTGCAAATTGAAAAATTATAAACTCAGAGCTTTCTCTAAAACTATATTCAAGCTCTCTTTTAATTTACACTTTGAAAACTTAAGGTTTCCTCAATTTATAATAAGTTTTTACTTAGAAAGAAAGATAAAAGCCATGTCTCAATAAGAAACGAATCTCATATTGGTAATTGGCCAATATTTTTCAACTTTGAGTTGCCTAATCGATTAGCGAAGCCCAATTTAAAGTTCAACATTACCTAATAGATTACCTAATCAACTAGGCTCAATTAGACTACCATTGGGCAGTCCTAGCCATTAGAATAATCGATTAGCTTATCAATTAACAATATATGAAGAAGTCTTAGTCAATTAGTTAATCGATTAGCCTTTGTTTTCAAGTTTTTTTAAAATAATTTTTTTAAAAAAAATTAGGAAAATATTTAAGTCTTAAAAAAGAGCCAATCAAGTTTATTTCCTAATCAAACATTTACAAAGAAGATCTCCAATAAAAAATAATTTAAACAACTAACAGCTTGACATAATTAAGAAAAAATTCCTTTTTCACAAAAATTCCTAGGCCTATACCATCAATCTTCAAAATTCTTCAAAAGAAACCATAGAATCTTCAACAGAAAATCCACCAACCTATAACAATAAAGCACAAAGAACAATATCAAAATATATTTGTTATTATCAAAATATTTTCTAATTTTTGAAATCAATTTTAAATAGGGGAGATGGTAAACAATTTTAGGTATCATGTCATCATGTGTCTATCAAGTAAGGGTATTATGGTAATTTCATAGAAGGTAGTCTGAGTGCAACAAATGTGGGACCATTTGGTCAATCAAGTAAATAATAAGCAAGACCTCCTTATTGTGTTAAGGTGTGGAACATGCAGGTTACCCATCATGTACATATGCTCATTTTGTGAGTTTTACTAGTCTTATAAGATAAGTTATATATAATTATACTGGCAATATGGATCAATGAAAGGAACGATGATTGAAAGGATGTATACCCCTAACAACATATCCTGTAAGATTGTATGCACTCAACAACATATCATGTAAAGTGTGTTCTCGTTCACCGCACCATAAATCATTAGTCACTATCCTAATGACGGAAAAATCATAAGGTTTATCTTCTAGTGCACACAGGTTTTCTAAATCGCATTTGGTTTGTGTCAGTTCACAAGCACAAATCATCTCTGAAATATCTTTTTGTATTTCATGGATTTTTCCCTACTTTACCCATAATAAATGATTAACTTATTCTTCCCTACTCTTCATACCATGATTCTAAATGCAAATGAGAGTTTAAAGAAAATTATAGGGAAGTCAACACAGATAAATTTTTCCAAAAAAAAAAAGCTTCTAAATTTGAAAAGCATGTTGTATGTCAAAAATGTTATAAAATAATTAAAATAAATAAAGTTTTAAAATAATAAAATAATTATGAAATAAATGATATTTATGAAAATTACATTTTCAAGGAAAATCTCATGAAAATCTAAAAATTGAAATTTTAAAGTAATTTAATTTGAAAATATAAAAAAATAAAGTTTCATAACATTTCTTGAAGTTTATGTTATTTGAAAATATTGGAAATAAAAAATCATGGATTACTAGGATCATATTTCATGAAAACATACATAGTTGGATCTCTAAAAATATCCAACTAGAATGTACTTCTATTTCATGTTAAACAATAGGCTAATTCACATACAAGCAATAAAACATACATAACACATATATCAATCAACATTCATGTTTCCTAATTTCTAATATGATCCAATTCTCTATTGACTATTCTTGTTTCTTATGTTCATGTATCATAATCATGTCCAAGTCCTATCCTGATTCTATTTATAGTCTTAACATTTCATGCATAATATAAGTCTATCATACATATGTAATTATCATTTTCTAAATTTGTTCAATGTAAAACTATTATTTGCTTAGGTCCAATTTTCTCACTTCTCATCACACAAAAAATATGCAGCTAAGTTTGAAATATTATTTTTGTATAGAAAAATAAAGTTTGAAAGTAGAAATTCCTACTCACTTGTTAGAGGGACTTCTCATTTCATTATTCCTAGACCTAATTCATATAATTGACAATATCTCATGACCTGTACAAAATTTATTCAACAAAATATAAAAAATTACAAAGATGAGATGATACAAACTCATATTTGATTTTGGTTTGATCACATTATCTCAATTTTGCAATTTCAGATCGAGGATGCCTTAAAATTTCTTTCCAACAGGGACTTAACTCTCAGGAATCTCCTGATTGCACTAGGATTATGTCTTCTTGAATTATATACGTCAAGTTTTGTTTGACTTGATATCAATTGGTCGACTAACTCTAATGAATTAGTTGATCAATTGGTCCATCTTCAAGAACCCGACCATCAACCCTAAAGCTACTTTACTAGACTTGTGTCTAAGTGCAATTAGGTTACCCTTGAGGGTGTTACAAGAACCTAAGCATTGAATGTTAGCTGGGTGGGATATACGCTCATATATTTTAGGATGGCCTGTTGAAAGTATGAGAATGGTGGCCAAACTTTGACACTCGATAATATGTCCATAGAACATGAAGAAGCAGTCTAGATCGTAGCTGTAAATTGCATTTCCTTCATGAGTACCTTCAAACGTCATTGAATGGTTTGCATCTGGATGAATCTTCTCCGCACGCAATTTGTTAAGATATTCTGGATTAGACCATGGAGGTGACACCTCGACGCCCATAACTTCATAGTCAACCCATGAAAGGGAAATGTCTTCTGCTTAGGTAACATTTTGGTCAACCTCTCTAGCAGCCTTGATTGGTTTCATTGTTGAGGCCTCTATCCAATCATTATTAAGGCATTCTTTTTTCATGATGGCTGAGAGTTCTTGCCATGGAGATAGGGTTGACCCTTAAAGCTGCAAGTCGGCCACTCCTTCTTTTAAGAGGATAGCTGAAATAGTGGATGTTTCAGAATCAGATGAAGGCTGATGGTCAAAATCGAGCATTCGATCAATCTTAGGATCTATCGTCTCAACTTTCTTATAGGTTGTTTAGCTCTATCGTCAGAAGATTAAGTATTCATCAATTTCTTCTCCAAATTTATTTAAGCTCATAGCATGTTAATAAATATAAAAATGAAAATTTTAACTGATTATCTAAAAAAAATGCATAAAATTATTATGAAAAATATTATTTACATACTTGAAAATTTTAATAAATGTATTCTCTTACGTATAAACATGCAATCATAATCTTAACCAGTTAACTCAGAGGTTGAAGAGTAATCAGTTTGACATCCGTAATAATGCCCATGCTACAGTTAAATTCTCTCAAATTATAAAAATTACATTTTTGTGTGGGCAACTTCTAATTCTAAACATAAGGAGACATAAATGTAAAATAGAAACTCATTAAACAGATCAGATAAAATCTTAGAAAACACAGAGATACCATTTATTATGCAATGTTTCCTAAAAAATTTTGTTGCCGGCGTAGGTCTCTCTAAACTGCCAATTTGACAGTACAACATTGCCAAATTGCAGCCATTTTGCATCACTGGTTCTCACTTGAAACGGCAAGTTTTGTCCTATCAAATTTTTCTTAGTTTGCCAATCTATCCCTAATTTTTTAACATATTTACCCAATTAGTCCCTGGACCCTTGGTTCTCATTTTAAAAACATCACCAGCAATGCCAACATTATAAACTAAAACATGTAACCACAATATGGATTACTGCACATCACAATTAACCATTTTTTACTATCATCTATTATTCATTACTTATCATCGTTAATTATCGTCCATTATTATTGACTATTACTTACAATTATTTGTTATCATTAACTTTCGCTTACCACACACCGTCATTAACTACTTTCCATTGTCTTTTACTATTGTTGACGACTGTTTATTATCACTCACCGTCATTTACTATCGTGCACCACCACCTACTATCATTTACCACTATCATCGAATTTTTTAATATTTTTTTATGAAGATATTTTTGATAATTTAATAAGATTTTTAAAAATATATAAAATATAATATTATAATATTCTTAATAATCTTGTTAATTGAAACAAATATAATAATGTGAAATTCATAATAAAGTAATTTCAGATAGTTACATTTATGGAAATGTTAAGATTTCTAAAACTATATTATTCTGTGAACCAAACGTGACCTTAAATTCAAATTTGACACCTCCAAATTTAGCACAAGCAATGCGCCAGAAGCAGACCGGAATAATTCCGATTTTGTATTGAGCAATCTTGGTAAACATGGACATGGATAGGCAAATGGGACTATGCAATCACTAATTTTCTAACAGGTCAACTTAATTGTATTTATTAATTTTTTTTTTAGTGTTAGTTGATTTTATATTGTTATATATGTGTGTGTTTTATTCATAATGGAAGACTCAATTATTTTATCCCTTTTCTTATATGGAATTCCATTAATAATTATAAGTGGAAATCATAAACCACTGATTATGATACTGCGTTAAGGTTATTTGTTATTAATGATTTCGTTAAGGTGCAAGATGCATTTTAGAAATAAAATGCAAATTAACATCTTGACTGCTAAAATAAATTGAAAGGTGAAATGATTACACATAAGATTAATTTTGAGTAAATATTTGTTTTAGATAGATATGAAAACTGTGACTAATATCCATTAAATCATCCATATTTATAACTGTTTTGACCCATTCATGTTAGAATAAAAATTCTACATATATGGGGCCACACATGTAAATATTAAAATGTATGGCCATTATTTAATAAGCCTAAATT
>JANHAO010008461.1:0-19202 GCA_026873985.1 Saraca asoca | reverse complement strand
CTTTGTCACTTTAGGATTGCATGTTATTTGACTTAAATTTAATGTTATATTGTGTTTTATGTTTTAATTTTATGTTTTATTTCCAAATTGCTAATTTATTATTGTATTTGAAATATATGAAATATTATAATGTTATGTGCGCCATAAATGAAATTGCCATGCGCTACACAATGTGCAGTGCGCCATTGCGCCAAGGGCCCTCATCGCCATTGTGCGCCATGCGCCATAAACAATTATATTCCTTACCTGCCAAGGGATCATTTCCCAAAAGAGACCTGAGAATCACCCTTTTGAAGGTCATGCACTGGTGTTTAAATTGACTTACATGTCTAAGAGATTCTGCATTACCGTCCAAATTATTGATTGACCAATTTGCTATGGTGATATTTTGTTAGCCATATAGAAAATGTTTTTCTAAAATCTTTCTTTAAAAGGCCTTTCCATCTTGAATGTCTGATCAATGTGATGTGCGCTGTGACAGACAGACCGACAGTTAATTTAGATAACGTGTTTATAAATTCCAAAATATGCTGTTGTTTCATTTCAATTTGAACTTAGCTTCCTTCTTTCTATTAATGTGATTTCTTTGTAAAGGACTATAAAAGAGAATTTTTTGTGGACTCACAACATGATCTCCCTCTGTTGCAGTCACAGCAATCTCTTCCTAACTCTTCATCATCATCCTTCTCTGCTGCACCCTGCCGTTGTTCTTAGGTAAGCTCCCATCTCTATTTCTTCGTTTTTTAGCCACTAGTAACTATAATAATAAGAAAACAGAGGAAATAGAATTCATAAATCTGAATTTGATCTCCTAGGTTTTCTCTTCCAAATTACAATTCCTTGGCGCTCTCTTCTTGATTTACATTCTGAGGTAAATCTTATCAATGTATCTGGTGTTTGAAATCCTTCTCCTGTCGTCTTATAATTAAATCCTCTGCAAATTATCTTTCATTGATTTAAGGAAGTTTTCAGAAGATGTTGCCCTATTGTTTCTAATTAATTTTCCTTTGTTGTTCTTATGAAGCTATACTGGAACTAGGTTCTGCATACCCCTTTTCTCCATCTCATGTCTTTTCACTAATTATTCCACAGGTTTTATTCATCTCCCTTCCTTTGCTGACTTTTTAATACAAGAGTCAAGGGTTTGTACACAAATATTAATGATTTGAGGATTTGGATATTGTTGTTATCCATTGTTTAGTATTCAAAAAGCAGTTGGGAAATTCAAAAATGCCAAGAGAAGCATTTTGTAAAGCATTACTATTTTTCTTTTGAATTTTCTGCCTCTGAGTATATGCTTTAAAAAATATTGACAAATATAGCTCTCATACTGCACTATACTAAATTGTTTGCAAGCAATGTCAATATATTTAGTAGTTTGATGTTGTTATTTGTGGGACTTTACCTTTTAAACGGTCTAGATTCGAACTCACAACGTCAACTATGTATGTTAAGTAATTATTCCTCTTGTTAGTGAAAAAAAAAATGTAAAATGATAATTATAGACCATGCAAGATTGCAATTGCTTGCGGAACAATGTAAAGATTATACTTAAGATATGGGATCCTCTAGACACGGTAACACAAACAAAAATATATTTCATGTTTTAAAACTAAATTTATAATTTTACCCAAACAATCATCAAACACTATATATGTAAATGTGAAGAAAAAGGTACTACAAGGATTTTAAATAAATATATATATATCATATCATATCAAAAAATAAATAAAAGGTTTAAGTACACTTTGTTAGCCTAGGAAATCCTAGCTACACATTTTCTTTAGTTTTAATGATTAAAAAATAATTTTAGTTAATATCATAAACTAACTTTATGTTTGAATGTTTATTTATTTTGCAGAATTCAAAGTTAATAAAAGGTTGCTCAAAAGATCAATATTAGTTTTAAGCTTTCATTTGATTTCATAGAATCTTTTGTAAATGTGATCTTATTCAAATTGTTCAATCATATTTTCTAAAACAACGTATAGTGAGGTAAAATAAATTAGTTAAAATGATTTTTAAATCAAAAGTTTTTAAACAAATTTTTTACATGTTCCTTCATAAGCTAAATTTTTATAAAAACTATTTTTCATTGTATGAATCGATTCATCACTGGAAAGCTTGTGAAATGAATTTGAATTGATTCACCAATCAATTCATGAAGAAAACTTTTCTTATCGAAGGTTTGAAATTTTTCTGAATCGATTCTTTAATTGATTCAAACTCTTTTTTCATTGATTCATCAATTGATTCAGACATGAATTTTTACACAAGCTGAATTGATTTATAAATTGATTACTTAGTTATAAGCTTGTTATAACTACTACAAATCAATTCATGAATCGATTTAAGGACAAAAAATGAGTTTTTGTAAATGTTGGTTATTTCAACTATAAATATCTCAAATCTTATTTCAAACTTAACATTTTTACGCAATAGTTAATAGTAGAGCTTTGGCTCTTGATACTCTTTTAGCTTAGAAAAAATAATGGATTCTAGTTTCATATTCTTGCCAGAATGTCCTCCTATGCATAAATTCCCTGGATTCAATGGTGAATACTACACATATTGGAAGCAGAAAATTAGGGATTTTATAGAAGCTACAAACATAGATATATGAGATTTAGTTGAAGAAGGTTATGAACCACCTATGATATTAGTAAGTGGAGTACCACAATCTAAGCCTAAGTCCTTATGCATAGAAGATGAGAGAAAAAGACATTTATTTGCATCTAAAGTAAAATGGATTATTTCTAATTTTTTATCAGCTAATGAGTATGAAAAGATATTTAATTGTGCTACTACCAAAGAGAGTTGGGATACCTTAGAAATTGTACACATAGGCACTACATAGGTTAAGGCATCTAAGGTGCATGTTCTAGTATCTCAATACGAAATGTTTAAGATGGAGGAAGGTGAGTCAATAAAGGATTTGATTCAAAGATTCACTACAATCACTAATTAACCATCTAATGTTACTTGGTAGAAAGTTTGAAAGTTCTAATTTGGTTCACAAGGTTTTAAGATCTCTAATTGAAGAGTAGCAACCAAAAGTGACAATCATTAAAGAATCACTAAAAATGGGGATGCCAACAATTCAGGAACTTTTTGGAAACTTAAAAGAACACAAATTGAAACTCAAAATATACAAGAAAAATGGAGATGACAAAAAGAAGAAGACATTAGCTTCAAAAGCTGCAAATGCACTTGATTCAGATAAAGATCAGTCTAAAAGTGATGAAATTGTAGATGAAAAAGAAGAAATGGCATTAATTAGTAAGAAATTGTAGAGGATTCTTAAAGAAAAGAGGAACAAAGAAAAGAAGAAAATTGTTATTCCACCACCAAAAAGAAAACCAAATAAGGGTGAACAAAAAAATACATCAAACATAACACTAACCTATTTTGAATGCAAAAAGCTTGGACACATTAAGCTAGACTGTCCAGTGTACTTGAAGAGACAGCTTGATATTGAAAGAAAGAAGAGAAAACAAGCATCAAAGAAAGGAAATTTAGCTTTTTGGGAAGATGGAGATGCTGATTCAACAGATGAAGAAGAAAGAGATGAAGAAGCACGTCTTTGTCTTATGGCTAGATTTGACGAAGATGTTGAGGCATCTCAATATCCATCCTTTTCTCATGGTACATATGTTAGTGATTCAGATAATGAAATCAAAAATGATTCTAATGATGCTGATGATTTATATGTTAAAATTATGATTTATTGGTTAAAACTAGGAAAGACTTAAAGCAAGTCAAAATTGAAAAAGAAAACTTGCTGAAGAAGTTAAAGCAATCAGAAAAAGAAAATAGTGATCTAAATGCTCTAGTTAAAAAGTTGAATGAAAGAAAGGCATGTGATCAATGTAAGTCATATAAATCTAAAATAACTTCATTGACAAAATCACTACAAGCTTTCACAGATAGCAATAGAAGATTTAATGAAATGCTAGAGAATTAGAAACAATTTCAAAGTAAATATGGTTTAGGATATAAGCAGTCTAAGTCCAAAAGGAATTTTGCATACATTATATGTTTTTACTATAATCATAAAGGACATCATGTTAAACATTGTCCATACAAAAATGGTACATATATTCTGCAACCAAAAGAAAGGTTAGTATGGTTACCCAAAAGTTGTCTTGCTAATTTTTCTATCAAGCCTGGACCCAAGATCAATTGGGTACCACAAAAGCAAAGATGCTTTTTTTTTTTTATTTGTAGATTTGCATATAAAATGCTGAAAGGTAAAGTGAAGTTGCTTAGTCACAAAATTGTTATGTTTATAACAATTGGAAAATTGGATTTTATTTAGATTTGAATCATTTTTAGAAGAAATTTTTTTAAACATTTATATTTGAGATTATATCTTACATTGCAATAACTAACTTAGGCATCAGAGATATCGCTAGGTTTATTTTGTAGGTATTTGAAGTAAAGATTGAGTTTCAATGGTATTAAATTGATCATTACTGGTAATTAAACATATCACTTACAAACAGTGCTAGGACAAAACTACACAAAAATTATTTTTAGGATTGTCTAAATCAAATCACAAATTGATTCAAATTTTTTCAAGTTTTTCTTGAGTTTCTAAATCGATTCCAGAATCGATTTGTAATCAAAATTTTTAAGAATCAACTCAAGAACTGATTCACAAAATTTTCAATCTTTTGAGAACTTTGAATTTTCTTTGAAAACCTTTTATTAACCTTGGTGAATCGATTCCACAATTGATTCAATCTCAAAATAATTGATTCCCTAATTGATTTTCACGAATCCTGGTGAACAATTTCATAACCAAATTGACTCAAGAATCGATTCAATGTTCTAAAACTTACACATGAATCGATTCACAACACATAAAATACACTATGAATTGATTATCAAATCAATTCACAGCTTGATTTCTATAAATATTGAATCGATTTGGCTTACATTTAACAATTTCACACTTTTGAGCCAATCAAAACTCTTTCAAATTCTCTCACCAAAATCTCAAATCTCAATCGTTTTCACTCAAATTTCTTCCACAGAATTGTTAACAACACCAAATCTAACAATTCCAATTGATCAATCACTTCAAAATAAGTCAAAATCAATCGATCCTAATTTCAACCCCTAAAACCCTAACTTCAGAAACATGTCAAAATGTAACAAACTTGAAGTTGCAAAGAAGAAGGATAAGGATGCAGGCCAATCCTCTACACAAGTAAGAGAGGTAACACATTTTAAGTCACCTAGTAAGTATGCTAACTTCTTACAATTATCAAATAGGAAAGTAGAACCTCTTAAATGCTTTAGTGACAAATTACTAGAAACTACACACCTGCCTGCTTTATTAGTAAAATACAAATTAGACAAATTTTTGGCATACAAGGCAACTACCTACCTTGGGTTAGTTAAAATATTCTATGCAAACTTAGCAATTGTTGATGATAAATTATTATGCACAAACACATTATTGTTGATTCAGAACTATTGGCAAATATTTTTGATATGGATGCATCACCCCTTAAGCTTAGTGTAGGATTCCTTCCTAACTACAGTAGGGAATCTGCCACTAAAATATTGTTTCCTTGTTCCACCCCCGGGGATGGAAGTGGCAAATTACTTATTACTAGTCTATCCCTTAAAAATAGGATCTTACATTACGCTATATGTAAGGTTATACTTCCAAGGGTAACAAATTTTACTCAAATTGTGGAGGAAGAGTTATTTTTTATGTGGATCATCAAAAACTAACTTGATTTTAACATGCCCTATTTTATACTTAAATATCTAGCAGAATGTTCTAAATGGTCAGTATTGGATTCCTCCCCTTTGGTATGATTCTTACCCTGATTTTTACAAAATTCAAATTGTCAATTTCAAAAGCACACCAATTTTATCAAATAAATGAAACAATCATGATAACTACAACACATCTGCATAAGATGCAATTAGAATAGAATGACCATGGAATATGGAAAAGGAAAAGGGTGCAAATTCCCCAATCCATGAAGGAGCAACAAGCTCAGGAGGAGCAGAGTTATCTAGTGAGACTGAAAATAGATTAATTGAAGAAATGAGGAAATTGCACACTCATCCACTAGATCACCTTGACATACATTAATCATTATTTGAGTCTTTAAAAGACTGCATGGCAAATATAGAGAAAAAAACCTGAACACACCACAGTTAAGTCAATGAGAGGCTTAATACCATAAAGGCTCAATTGTATGAGATATCACAGCAAATGCAATAGAGGGATGAGGAAGCTGAACTTCAAGCAATGGACTTTCAACAAGATCCTCCGCCTGCTTAGTATGTTGTTATATGTTAATTGAGTCATGTATCACCATTCTCTTTCCCATTTTCTTTATATTTGTTCTAGTTTGATTTTTTTATGTATTTTGATAAATCATTATGGATTGTTATTTTGAATACTTTGATATTTTGATTACTATATTTGACATTTTGATGATTATTTGGATATTCTAAGTTTATTCTATTTTAATGTATGGATTCTAAATTTATCATTATTTCAAGAAAATGAGTAAGTACAAGAGCATTATAATTAAAATTGAGCTATTATTCTGAACTTTTTTTAAAGATCTAATTTTTCTTCTCTTTTTAATGAGCACCATTTTCTTTTTGATGTGTCAAAAGGGGAAGAGAGATGAGATTTTCAAAAACAAAAATATTGAAGAGAAATAAAATCTTTATAGAAAGATAAAATTTTTGATGAAGATAAGATGAGTAATAATGAGGAATATAGTTTTTTTTAAATCTAAAATTGATTTTTGATCATAAAAAAGGGAGAGATTGTTAGCTTAGGAAATCCTAACTACACATTTTCTTCAATTTTGATGATCAAAAAATAATTTTAGTTAATATCATAAACTAACTTCATGTTTGAGTGTTTATTTGTTTTGTAGGATTCAAAGTTGATCAAAAGTTGCTTAAAAGATCAAAATTAGTTTTAAGTTTTATTTGATTTCATAGGATCTTTTGTAAATAAGATCTTATTCAAATTGCTCAATCATATTTTCTAAAACAACTTATAGTGAGGTAAAATAAATCAGTTAAAATGATTTTTAAATCAAAAGTTTTCAAACAAACTTTTCACATGTTCCTTCATAAGTTAAATTTTTATAAAAACTACTTTTCATTGTGTGAATCGATTTATGAATTGATTCATCGCTAGGAAACTTGTTAAATGAACTTGAATCAATTCATCAACTGATTCATGAAGAAAACTTTTCCTATCAAAGGTTTGAAATTTTTTTTGAATCGATTCTTTAATCTATTGAAACACTTTTTTATTACATTATGACTCAATTCATCAATTGATTTGGACATGAATTTTTACATAAGTTGAATTGATTCATTAATCAATTAGTTAGTTACAAGTTTATTATAATCACTATAAATCGATTCATAAATTGATTCAAGGACTAAAAATTAGTTTTTTTAAATGTTAGTTATCTCAACTATAAATATCTCAAACATTATTTCAAACTTAACATTTTTACACAACACACTTCAAGTTTTCTAATTTTATTAAAAGTTATAATTTTGTTGTTCTATTTATAATTTGAAAATTGTTACCTTCCACATTTTTTCTAAGGTTTTAATCAGTACTTTCTGTTTAACTTTCATTTTAAAAAAAAAAGATGAAATATGCTAGGTGGACATTTATTTAATTGATATGAATTCTATTTGACACATATTTTGCTTATGTGGTCATAGTTTGAATGGGAATAGTCAGTAAGCACCTTTAATTGTGTCGGTTATAGTTGAGCAGCTATTATAAACCTTAATTAAGGGTATTTTCTGACTTTTGCTATTGAGATTAGGGACATATAAGTAAAGGAATATGCCACATAGATGTTACACTAATTGATTAGGTGTCCACTCAGTTAATTTTTTTTTTTAAGACAGGAACTCACTCAGCAAGCTTTATCTTTTTTTTTTTCTTAAATAGAAGCTCAATACGAGAAGCTAATTATGACTTTGGAAAAGGAGGAAGGTAAAATTTTTTAAATAAAAAATAAAGAGATAAAATTATAACCTTAAAAAAAAAATGAAAAATTAAAACTATATTTAAGCCTAAATAAAAAATATGTTAACAGAATAATAATTTTTCCCCAAGCAAGTGCCACTCTCCGATGTCAAGTTGAAACAACGTGTGACAACCAAAATGTATATGAGTAATTCTTTGGTAGCGATGCAGAGATAAATTTTTTGAATTTAATATAAAGGTTATAAAATTTGTAATTTTTAAATAAAATTTTACAATTTTTTAATAAAAAAAATGTGTATAAATTTTGTGTGTAATAATTGTATAAAAAATTATAATTTTATCATTCAAAGTTACATAAAATTATTTTTTTTCAAAATTTTTCACATTTTTAAATAATACTTACAAAATTTTAATGAAACTAATATAAATAAAATAATTTTTTTACAAAATTTATAAGGGTATACACTAATAGACAACCTTTATTTCAATGGATAAGGCACATATAGTAGAGCAAACCAGGCTTATTGACCATATTACTTCTAGTGGGCCTTTTGTTTCTCACTTTGCCTCACATTCCAAGCTAATTCCCTAAATGCCCCATATTTTTCCCCATCAGCATATTATAATTTTTTTTTGGCTAATTGGACCGACCTGAAGAGCTTGATCAGTCCAGTAGTGACCTTCTTGTCCAGGCAATGAGGTCAATTGAGACATTGCCTGGGACAATGAGGTCACTGTTGCACTGATCAAGGCGTCCAGGTTAGCAAGGTTGAGCCTCCTTGAGTACTATAAAATCCCCTCTCCCTCCATTGCATTTCAGTTATTTTGAGGTGAGAGTGTTATGTTGTTAGAGTGAAAGAGAATAATGAGAGATGTGTGTAAAAATTAGTTAACTATTTGTTAATTATAATAAATAGAAGTCCATTTGATGTCTAACTCTAAGAAGCAATGTTCGCATAGTGTCCAATTCTAATAGAAGTTCTACATGTACTAGTCCAATCCTTTAAGATGAGCCCATATGCCATGGAATCCACCATCATTGCTCCTTTGCAATATCCCCACCTTTTCCACTTTCTTCTTTCTGGTTACATTGTTGTAGAATGGAATCCACTGGAATAACTATTATGTTCAGGTGTCTGCCATAAAAGAATGATGGTGTATAGTGTTTACCCATCCTCTTCCTCTATCAAGCATGGTAGGGAGGTGGGTTTAGGTTCAGAATTAAGGTGCAATTGTTGTCTTGACCAGATGCGGGTATTTGTGGATATCTCCAAAGTGTACATGTGCATGTTATGATTAGGTTATTCTCAACAAGATGCAAATCCTTTGGATCAAAAGGCACGTAAATGTCTTCAATCTTGTGTGCCAGCCTTTTTTTATTAGTTCTAGGCTTATAATATAAGGCATTGTCTGTGGTTGGTGCTTACTTTAGAGACATACAAGAACATGTTTGGTCAATTATTTACCAAGACTTAAATGTGATCAATGCCTACCATGGAGAAATAATAAGTAAATGTTTGATTAATTATTTATCAAGACTTGAATATGTAGACTTTAGTATTTGATTTACACTATTTTCAATTAATTTGGTTTTGAATTTGTAGACTATAGTTTCTAATTTTGAATGTGTACACTTTAGTATTTGGTTTGTACTATTATCAATGAAATTCTGTATTTGATTTTGAATGTGCAAACGTGATGTACCTTGAAATGATAAATGTTTAGTTAATTGTCTTGTAACAAGAATAAAATATTTGCAATCATTGTAGCATATTTACCGAGAATGAAAAATATTTTTAATATGCTTTGTCGCAAATAAAAATGTTTCATAAGATGAATGAAATTTAGCATATGATTTGGATGTGTAGATTTTAGTCTTTCTCCTCAAACCAAAAATGTTTAGTAACTATGTATTACAAATGTTGCATTTAATATGCTTTGTTGCAATTTTACATAGCGAAGAACCAGACACAAAATTACATATTAAATATTTCGTGTAGGAGATAAATACCAGTATATGATAACAAAAACAATTAACTGAGATGAGAAAATGGATCAATAAGGAAAGTAAATATATGTACATCGAATGGTGCAGTCATATGTTTAAACCACTAAAAATGAAAATGAAATAATAAAATCTATACAAGAGTATGTTAAGAAACATATACACGTGCACATCCACATCAGTTGCCATAAGCCTCTTGCGAGAGTTTCGCCTGCGCTACGATGGCTGTTGCCATGGCAAGCCCTGCCAACCATGACAACTAGACGATGTCGAATCTTTTTATTGCTCTTCATTACCTTTTCCCTTGTTAGCACTTTGCTATTGCTACTGTTCCTAGCCTTGCAAGTAGTCCTGCAACTTAATGAAGTTAATACGTGATAAGTTAGTAGACTGTGAATGAGCACCACTCCCAGTCTATAAGTTCTAAACCAGCACAAGATGCTATGACTACATAGGGAACTAGAAAGTCTGGAAGCTTGATACATTAGGGTCGTGTGCAATAAACTAGTCCCACGAACCCATATTATAGCTCCCGACAATCATACATAGGATACGACACCATGTAGGGAGGTGCCCCTATGTAGGGGAGAGTATCCCATGTAAAGGGATAGCAAGGTATATGCACAAGCACTTGTAGCGTCTGCGTGGGCTGGGCAGCTATGGCTATGGTGGCTGCTAATGGACCAGTGACATGTACGAGCATTTCTTCTGTAGGAACCCCTGTTGCCTTGTCATCATGTGCTGGTGCTTGACCAATGGCATGTTAGGTGTGAGAGGTGCCAACACGAGCTATGGTGGAGTTAGACAATAGATAATGGATCCAAGCATCCCACTAAAGAGCTGGTGTGTCAATGGGTGGGGCTGGGGATGCTGTAGACCCATGCCCGCATATATGTCCTTCATTATATGTGCTTGCATTGTAAATGCATGCCATGGACACATTCGACTAGTAAACCCTAACACAAGATAGACAATAAGAAAGGTTCACTTAACTTGCCAACCTATGACGGCCCTAGAAAGACGATGAACTCCTACCTACACACTTATACATCTGCGTACTAGAGGTGGAATGTCTCCCAATCCTAGACGTCATGCAGTGAGAAGAGATTAAGCTTGTGTAAGGACTCTATGTTATACAAAGCCTGTGGGATGTGTTTGATACTGAACTAAAATGGTTACTAGGGTTAATTATGACAATTAAGTATAAAAACAAGGCATTCAGATCACAAACCGTGTGCTCTAATACATCCAACAGTAGGTATGGCTGCACCTCGAGTAGGTTGTATGGTTGCCAAATGAACTACACAACATAATGGTTTGGACATAAATGAAAAGACAAAAGTAATAGGTGTTAGGATAGAGACACATACATATCACGGTGTAAGTCCATTTAGGAGGTTCCTGTAGTGCGTGAGCAATTGTATATTGTTCTTGTGAGATACCACTTATTATACCAAGATCTCATTATTAGTTCCCATTTTATTTAAAAATTTTCTTTGAACCTTCAAGGCTTTTTTAATTTTTTCAAAGTATGATGCAACCACACATACAATGTAACCAACAATTCCTTTTGTTACTAAATGTATCTTGAAAGTTCTAAATAGAAGATTCAACTAGATGATATTGTTGACAATTTGAAAGTACCTCCTTCTATTCTCATTAAATCACCCATCACATTGCCCAAATGTTTCTAGAAGTTGGCATTTTTGTGGACAATGGTAAGCATTTAGGACAACATCTAAAAAAAAAAAATCAATTACAAGTGAGTCATTGACTCAGTGAGTGTAACTTATAAGAGTGAGTTGTAACTTCAAAGTCTTTTTTATTCATATTAAGTTGTTTACAACCTTAGCAAACAAAATACTTGTGCATCCACTTATTTAACTAAATCACTATTATCTATTACTCATTCTATCATAAAACCTAGTTGGAACAAATAAACTATTAGTATAGATGATTTAAAGACAATTAGTTATAATGGCATACAAACAATGTATCTTAGCATATTTAATAAATATGATGTTTTGGCCTCTTTATCAATTTAGTTTTAGTGTGTGTGTGTGTGTGTGTATAGTTTTGATATATGTATGCTATATTGGATAATATCCCTAGTTGTTAAATAATTAAGAAAACAAGATATCAATTATTTATAAGTAAACCGTATATGTCATTTCACATTCTTCTAGAAAAATGGAGTATTCTTGTATATTATAGTTATGCTGATATCTAGATGAGACATATAGGCATATATTGTGAAACATATGATTGAATTAACTTGCCATGAGGAACCATATGAAATGTTACTGGATGTCATTAAACTTGAGATAACTTGCCATGAGGAACCATATGAAATGTTATTGGATGTCATTAAACTTCTCAAGTAAAAGGTAGTGTAAGTGATCTTTAGACTTGAGATCAACATTATATCTTATGTATGGAATCATATACTTTGATTTTATTCTAGGCTAGCACTATTAAAAAGTAGATACAAATAATTTTGGATGTACCATGAAGTATATGAATGTAGTGATTGATCAAGAAAGAATTCATTCTCCTTGGTAACAAGGAAAGATATTGAATGTTTTTGACATTTGAGCTATGATAAAAATCTTAGGCCTATGTATTAATGATACATATAAGGAGTTTTATGAATAATCAATTATTGATACATAAAGGAGTTTTATGTATGAATGATTATGAGATAGTACATAATCAGACATGTACCTATAATTGGGTGTTCAAATTAGGGTTGACACTTTAACCATACCCTAAGTTCAATTTGAATATCAAGAAATGAAGGGATTGAATTACACATTAACACTTTATCACGAAAAGTTTTGATTTCCATAAATCTATTTCTAATATTTAGATGGTCAAGATACTTTGTTAGAAGCCAATAATGATTTATGAATTTATTTGAATAATTTAGAGAAATTGTGTTTAAATTAAAAAGAGTTTTAATTCAATTGAGCTAATAGAAGCTTGAAAATAAATTCATTGCTAACATGTATGGAAACCTAATGGTCACACAAATAAAATCTCTTTGATTCAAAGTTAAAGGAAAAGTTAGAATGCAAAATGTTTTGAATTCAAGAGTTGAATTAATGAACATATTAGAAATTTGAAATAATTAATTAAGTGTTCTAATATGATTAGAAGTGTTAATTACTAAATGATTTAATAATTCTAATAAAGATCACAATTATTAAATAATAGCAAGTTTTCAATGTTAATTTTTGAATGTTGTACAACATTCATATTAATTCTTTAAAAGAACATAGGTAAAGAAATGGTTACTCACTTAGAAAGTTATTTTAATTAATCAAATTAATTAGAGAATAGTTGCAAATGAAAGTTTGAGTTTGAACTTATAAAAAGGTATCTAGGCTTATTAGACATAAAAGAGGGCATATAAGGTTAATGAGTTTGGATTCATTATGACCTAAGCAAGGAGTATGGACTCATTGGGCCAAGAAAGCTACACTAGCCATATAGCTCATCCATTTGATAAGTGGATAGCACAAGCAAGGGGAAACACTAGCTTGTGCACCATTCATACTTGCTCATCGCTCTTGTTTGTGGTCATATCTCTTCTATTTAAAGAAGAAAAAAACCAAACTTTCAATATACCAATACAACCTTAGCACAAGTGCTGTTTGCGTAACTTTTTCTATGTGATCTCACTTCTCATCTCCTATTTACATTCAAACACTAACCTTTGCCTGCCTAGTGAATTCATGATTCCTTATAGAGCTAGCACCTCTGAAATTAAATGGTTGATTTTCTTACTTTACTTGTTACACAAACATTGATGGAGACTTTGGATTGAATTTGTTTGTGTGGATCATCATTGGCATTAGTGATCAAATATGAAGGAGTTGCTCAAAGACAATCCGTAGGACTTGATCATATTGCTTGTTTGTGGAATTACTTGGAGATCAAAGTCAAATTTGGAAACTAAGGATTTCAAGAACAACTCCCGAGAAGATATAATTTAAATCATTACTCAAAGGTATTTGAATTATAACATGCTTTATAAATTAATTTGTCAACAACATGATTGAAGTTTGGGGAAAATTTTAATATTCTACTATGCATATTTGATGCTTTTGATACTACTTAAGATTATTTTGCATGAACATATTAAAACCTATGGAGAATTAGGATTATTTAAGTTCTATTAACCATTACATAGTCATAAATATCTTTTATTCCAATAAGCATGGATTCATAAAACTACCATTATATCACTACCATACGGAGGATTGAAATAAACCTTTAAATCATTGAATCCCAATCTATCTATAACTATCGATATGTAACAACAACAAAAAGCAGTGATGGTATGATTATAAATCAGGCAATACAAATTCATAATATTGAACATATAATCTATATTAAAGACTGTAGTCATATAAACACATACCTAGCCATGTAGGTGATAATAATAGAATAAATAATCAGTCACTAATCTTCGTTCATTGAGCCATAACTTAAGCAACATGCACAACATAGTCATCAATAGAATAATTATAACACTTGTATAAGCATCATAGGCAGATGGATTTAAAATTTACATTGTAATCATGTGTTCCTCTTTATTTCTTTTGGTCTAGCTTAATTTGTCCCATATCACCCTTATTCCTCTATTCACCTTATCCATTCCACCTTAATAGGGCTAATTCACACAGTTGAATTCCCTTTCCCTATCTAACTGCATACTTTCTCAAATTTTTCATGCATTTTATTTATTATCATTTTCCAATGATCCTACCCCTTTGGGTCTTTTTACAAATATGTCATTTTAACAATTTTCCGTAATTTTGCTCATATTGGGCCTTTCATAGCCGTCGTGTATTAAATACACTTACATAATTATAAAAGTAACCATAGATATTTTTTTCAAAGCAAATTGCTTGGCTATGTGAACCCAACTTGGCTTGGGTTTGGCCATTCAAAAGTCACTAATCTAGTCCTTCAAAAATTATCTCATGGTTTAGAGTAGTTAAGTCTAAAGCAAAGGTCTAAAATCTAATAATTTATTTCATTTTTATCCTTTCATTCTTTGTTATAATTTTATTTACTTACTTTTATTTTAAACTAAGTCTCAAGTTCATTTTGTTTTCAATGTAGTTTCAGTCAATTTTTGTTCATGGTTTAAGTTTGGTTCAATCATTTAGTCATTAAGTGTGTTAATGGAAAAGACTTGATGGCCTTACTAACCAAATAGAGTGGCTCACACTCTTAGTATATACACAATTCCTCTATTTTACACACGCTCAATAGAGAAAGCAAACACTAGCATACTACATATGCAGTGCAACACAAATCCAAGTAGATTGACAATACTACACTCAATACCAAATTCCAAAATCAAAACCATTCTTGAACATTTGACCATAGCTAGTATAAAGCATACATACTATAAGGCACACAGGCAAGCGCGTGTGGACAACTTACACACACACACACATATATATGAAACATGTATACATATAAAGTATAGATACAGTGTTAAGCATATAATTATGCATACATAGTAGCTGAGCACTTATCGGTCATCAAGTGATAAGCCCATTTTAAGCTCTCCAAGTTTTATGTATTCCTCTGATATCAATTAGATAAAATTATTTATTTCATGAATTCCTTTCATAAAGAACTATTTTACCAAAATCTAAATCCTTTTCTCCAAAGCCAAAGGTTAAGGGGTAGAACCCACTATTTAATTTTTTATGAATAAATTATTTTCTTTGCCTAATTTTTTTCATAATTTAACCATACATTGCAAATCAGTACTAACTGAAAATTGCACTTGTAAAAAATTTATCAAATATTTCCCTCTAAATATGTAATAGTCAAGATCATTTGAGTGTAGATTAAACCTTAATTTTCCATCTAAGAATTTGCTTAACTACTTACCTCCTAAAACCCCAGCTACCATGATCACAAAACAATTGAAATACTACCATAATTACTCACCTAGAAACTAAGCTTAGCATAGACTAAATTAGGCTATTACAAAAGTGCAAATTTTACGTTAAAGTTTAACAAAATTACCCCTAAATTAAAGAGCCAAACCCATCCCTCTTCACTCATCCTTTGCACAACCTCGATCGACAATCAATAGCAAACGACAATGCTTTGACATGGGATAGTACGTGGTAGAAATTGAGATCAACAGTGGCCTTGATTAGAGTTAAAACAGTAGTAGTAGTAAAGCTATTGGCATCAGGCAGTACTAGTTAGCTTTGACCAACCGCATGGGCTTTGTTGATGACATAAAATAGGTTGGTAATAGGTTAGAGCCAAGGCCAAGAGTGACAACAAAGAAGGCAACATGGAAATAGAGGCTGGGTTGGTCAACATTATGGCAGCGGTAAGAGGGAAGAAGTCAAACAAAGAGAAGATGGGGAAAGTGAGAAACAAAGGAAGGTTGAAGATTTTGGGCATATAAATATAGGAAAAGAAAACTTAAATAATTAGAAATTTTGGAAATTTCATAAATGACATAAAGTGGAAAATTTACAATTTTAAAAACTCTACGGGTTCAAATAAAATTTAAAAACTTATTGGACTAAAAATGAATTATGAGGAAGAAAACGTTATCCTCAAAATCCAAATAAAATCATCAAGAGTTACTTCAGACTAGCTGGGCATGTTTTAGTGTTTATATTACATTATTCTTATTTATCACATTTATATGCTCTTTTCCAATAGAAGAGCCTCCAACATATTTAATTATTTTATCTAGTTACATAGAACCTACCATAATATTTCAAACGCATGCCAAAGTATTATTATTAATCTTTTATTTTATTTTACTTTAACCATAAGTTTTAATATTATCAAGTTGGTATATACTTCATAATAATTTCTTTTTTATTTATTTGATAATACAATCATCCTTTAATTATTTCTAAAAATAAATAAAAATGAATTTTATAGGCTTTCCTTAAAATTTTTGAGATATTATAGTTCTGGCTCCTCCAATAGTTGACCTTTTAACTACCGAGTGATGTCCACTTATCCATCTTTTGTCACACCACAACCCTAGCAAGGGTCATGCTAAGCAAGTGGTTTCAAGTTCACACCTGGAGTAGCTGTAGGCACCTACAGACCTACTATGATCCCAATATCAAGTTGAAACATAACATGTGATACAACAATGCGAGCATAGTTGAACACCAGTTGAACCTACATAGATAATCATTACTTCATAAGTCAATATTCTTAAATAGTCTAACATGATACTAAAAAATAATGAAAACAAAAACATTACCATCTAGCAAGGTCCAAGTCCTATAGAAAAGGTAGGTGCATTAGTTGTACTGAGCTCTTGTTTAACAAGAGCTTATAAGGCACATGATGAATGCTTTGTCATGCCTCAGCCTCCTTATCAGTGCTATCTGGCAACTCCTAACAAAAGTGGTCATTAAACCACTTAATCTTTAACCTACAGTGATCCAGGTCCTCTTTGTCCTGCAAAGGGGCCCCTAATAACTATTAGCAAACTACGACCCGATTAAGCTTGATAACAACAATGGTAGGCTCACCCTTGATAAGTATGTATGTTTGGATGGCTACATTGTGAAGCATTATGGCCTTGCCCATAGATAGGTGGAAGGTATAGGTCTTAGGTTGTCGCCTCTTGACTAATGCCTTAGTCATCACCCAATCAATCTTTATATTGCCCATCTAAGCAAAACTCAGAAAGCCCACTATCACATCCTGAAATCCAGGGACATGATTGATATGAATCACTAGGTGGTACTTGCGAACCCATAAGCATAATTGAGTAATAAAATCTTTTTATTTTGAAAATCATGACAACAATGCTAAAAAAAAATAAATTGATGGCTTAATTTTAAAATACATGATATGCAATGTTTTGATAAAAAGATCATTTTTTATAAAACTTTTCCTTAATTTTTTAAAACAAACATCATTTTTTTTTTCATAAATCTTAAATCATAATGACTTTTGGACCTTTGTCTATCTGGTTGGGCACAAGTCACTAAAAGAAACTAATAGGTCCATGTACCTGATAGCATACACATATAAATTGTAGGGTCTCCTCAAATTAAGATATCCTCATTGATTCCATTAACTTGAAATTATTAAAGGAATGCTTGAGTACAACTTGAGTACTCAATGAGTAGAAAATTTCCAATCTATCTTTGGGTTAAAAATGCTTTGGTCATACAATCATACATAATCCATGTAGCATAGAATATTCATGATGTATCATATATGAAAAATCATTCAAATGCAACATTAATAATACTTATCTTTCTAGTCTTGCTTAGTCTTTTCCTATGTGATCACGTATAATCTAAATGCTTTCTTATCTTATCTCATATCATGTATCATATCATCATGTATATATCAAGCAAGGGCATTATAGTAATTTCACAGGAAGGTGGCTAAATACAGCAAGGTGGGACCATTGGGTCAACTAAATAAATGAGTAATGACTGTGCCACTATATTAGGGTGTGGGATCCTCGAGTTACTTGTCATGTATATAAACTCATTTTGTAAGTCTTAATGGCTTTACAAGATAAGTCATATATAATTATACTAACATTATAAGTTAATGGAAGGAGTGATGAGATTGTATGCCCTTAACGACGTATTGTATACCTTAAATAATATATTGCGTAAAGTGTGCCATCCTACACTGCATCATGGATCATGAGTTACTGTCCCCAATGATGGAAAAAGCGTAATTTCATCTCCTAGTGTACATAGGTCTTCCAAATTCTACTTAGTTTGTGCTAGTTGTTATACATAGGTCATCTCTAATATCTTTACCTAATTACTGAAGTTCCCTAAGGAAATCATACTCTTTGCTCATAATAAATTAATTAACATATTCTTTCTAAGGTTCCTATGGAAATCTACTCTTCCTAATGTGATCTTCTATACATACAAGAGTTTCATCAAAATTCTGGGGAAAATCAACTTAAATAAATTTCTGGAGATATACTACTAAATTTGAAAGATGTGCTGCAAGGCTAAAATGCTATGAAATATGAAATAGATAAAGTTTAAAAATAATAACGTATCTACAAAATATATATATATAATATTTTTGAAAACTACATTTTCAAGGAAAAACTCATGAAAATTTAAAAGTGAAGTTTTGAAGCAATTTAATTTGAAAATATAAAAATAAAGTTTCATA
>JANHAO010008460.1:0-19204 GCA_026873985.1 Saraca asoca | reverse complement strand
TTTTTCACTATATGTTACAATGATATATCCCTCCCTATTTATAGAAGCAGGGAGGGTTACAAGTGTAATTTGACAAATTGTAAAATTATCATTTCCACTGCTGTGGGCAATAAATGCTTAGCATTTTACTATCGATTCTTGGAGGCTGATGTGTCAGTTCCAGAGGCTGACTTGTCAATTAGGAGAATGTGCCTCTGGTTGATGACTAGGCTTGAGTGTTTTATACCTATGCTCGGGGCAGCTCGTTATGTAGTTCAAGCTTACACTGAACGACTTGCTGGTCGTGCTAATTGATCCCGCACTCGGGTTCAATCAAGATGAATCTTCTGGAAAGCGGTTGGGGTCTACCTTGGCCTCGTCTCGCATCCTGAGCTCACAACTAGCGAGCTAATGGCCTTGCTAGGCGACCTTAGTTTTTGAATGACTTTGGGCCTTCTTCAATTGGACTTGTCCCCTGTTAAACTTTTGCCAGCCCATTCTGCCTTTGTGCAAAAATACTCACAACAAAACTTTTTAAACAATTTAGAGAAGCAAGAGATCAACGAAAGATATAACCCTTTGTTCATTCCATTCACTCATTTGTTTTACAGTTTCAATCATATTTATAATATAATAATAAAACTAACATATCTATTAATCATAAATCAATATATTTAGTTATTATGAATTAATATGTCTCTTAATCATAAATCAACATATCTTTTAATCATTAATTGATCTATCTTGATTTTAAATAAATAACTTTTCAACAGCTAATACGTGGATCTTAAACTCTCACGGTAGGAATATAACCCTACACATATACACTTGTAATTTACAAACTAATAACACAAAATAATTTATAAAGTAATATTAAATAACAAACATTCAAAAGTATAGTAGACAAATATTACTTTTCTTTATATCTTTTTTTCACTTGTGGGATGAGTTGTGGCGGCATCATGCATAGCCTCTGCATGTACGCGTGGCACAAAATTTTGGTTTGCATGTATTTTGGTGGCGCCGAACGGGACTTCCCCTATATATATTCTCTCTGTGGCTCGGAAAATTTTCCTACGGAAAACCCCGTCTGCCTGCAGTTTCGGTTGCACGTGAATTGCCAAACAACTTGGGTTCCAAGTTAAATTAACCAAGTTACATTTTTATCCCATAACTTCTATCTTGTTTAAATTTGGTCTCGAAGGTTTGTTTAATTTAATTTCATCTCTTTAACTTACAAAAAATCATGTAATATTTGACAATCTTTAACCTATGTCAAGATTTTAATATAATTATAATTTTAGAGGATATCTGGTTCACGAATTTTTATTTTTTTTTACATTCCTGAAAAATTTTAAGAGAATACAACTTTTTCACACTTAATTTGAGTATGAAATTAAAAAAAAAAATCTGCAAAGTATTTTATTTTGGAATATATTTAGCCCTTTTTAAATAAAAAAAAAAAGTTCTCATATCATGTATTACAAATCCCTTCAAATTTCTCTATTGGAGAAAATTTTATTTTGCAGAAATTTAGTTCAAAAAGCTCTGCTACCATGACTTGACAGTGATTTAGGAAAAATGAATTTAACAAGATAAAGACTAAAGTAATACCATTTTACTCCACTCTGGAATGTTTATACGTCACAAGAAATAAATGATATAATGGAAGCTATGGTGGAATTTATTTACTTTTTACTACATATAAACTTAATTCTAAAATAGGGATAACTTAACTATTAACTAATAGTTTGAATCACATAGGAAGTTAAACTTTTCAAGAAACAAGTTCTTGTGTTAACTTCTCGAAGAAGTACTAAAAGTTATTTGATTAACACTGAGGAAATAAAACTGCTCAGAAAATAAGTTTTCATATAATATTTAGTTTAACTATATATTTTTCATAAAATATTATTAAAATGATTAAAATGTCTTAGATAAAAGTTATACTCTTTTAGCCAGATACTATATAAATTTTTAAAAGAGTACTCTTATTATTATTTAAATTTTATAAGAATATTTTTATATTTTATTTCATTAAAAGTCCAGAAGGTAGAACTTACCTGAGGAGGATTGGAGAAGCAACTTCTCATATTTTGTGAGAAGTAAAATCTCTTGAAAAATACAGCTTTTTTCATTTTTTGTATTAGTGACTTATCAAATTAAATAACTCAAACATTTCCTACTTATCAAAAAGTTTTACTTCCTATAAAACTTTCTATGAACTAAACAATTTCTAAATTCCACACATTTTAATTTTGTACGAGGAAGTGTAATCCATTCTTAACAAATGTAACTCATGGCAATGTGTTTAAAAAGGAAAAAAAAATTGGAACTTTTTTTTTTTTTTTACCTTAGATGGAATTTTGTCAACACACGCGTCCTTTCAATGATGCTACTGAACTTATCTCGAATTGTTTTGAATCTCTTAAAATTTTCTATAACAATTATCTTTGTTTATAAAGTTTTACCATTTTGTTGTTCTAAATTGTTATTAAATTATTAAACTTCCAATTAACCGAAGAGCGGTCTGGAAAAAATTTCAGAGTGGTTTTAAGAAAATCCTTTTATCCTCTAAGAAGTTATAGTCTAGAAACATTTCAAAGTCAATTCCCAAAACTATATACAAGTAATGAAAAATCCCCAGGTTTCAGAAAATATGAGAGTAATAAAAGAGTGACAAGGATTCATTCTCTTTCCACAAACGTTGGCATGAATAGCTGTTCTCCCTAATAGAAAAAACATCCATGAAATGCCCATAGCAAGCAAATTTGTATGTTCTGTCTTTTTGTCTTCTCTTTTCCTAGTTGCATGCTTTTCTGATAGATTAAGGACATCATTTGCTCTCGATTTAAATACTGATAAAGGACAAGATTTGCTCTCTATTGTAATTAAGTTGTAAAATATGCAGACATCTCATCATTGCTTTAGAAACTACTACAACAATAGTTGGAAACAGTGTAACAAATTAACAGTCCAACTTCTCTACTCTAACATCAAGCCAAAGAGAAGATGGAAGATAACTTCCCTTCCTGTATTTAGTTTCAGTTCTCACCTTCCTACAGCCTCTACAGGTCTCGTATTCATCTCATACTCATCCACTATATGCAACTCATTAGTCAATCTTCACAGAAGAGTAGATTTTGCGGACAAACCAGAAGCAAGCACAGAAGCCTATAGTCCCCGTCAGCACAAAGAAGGTGTAAGAAGCAATTATCATGTATCCAAAGTAAAGGATGCCGGACACAAACTTTGTAATCTCCAACTTGGTGAAGAAGTAGAAAACAGAGTAGAGGAACAGATAGAGAGCTGAGGACCCAGCAGTCAGATAAGATCTCCACCACCAGTTATAGTCTTCGCTGCACAATTGGAAGTAGCAGAGCACGATTGTAATCTCTGCACAAGTGATTAATAGGATAACAAAAACTATGAAAAGGAAGCCGAAGATGTAGTAGAACTGGTTCAGCCATATTGATGTCAGGATAAAGAAAAGCTCAATGAATACAGCACCAAATGGAAGAATGCCTCCAATAAGAATTGAGAAGACAGGTTTCATATACCATGCCTGCTCAGGTACCTGCCTAGGAATTTTGTTGGTCTTCACGGGGTCTTCAATGGTTGGTTTTTTGAAACCCAAGTAACTACCCACAAAGACCAAGGGCACCGATATACCAAACCATAGGCAGACAAGAGCAAACATTGTTCCAAAAGGCACTGCCCCAGAAGATTGTTCTCCCCAAATTAAAGCATTCAGCACAAAGAAGACTGCAAAAAGAATGCCTGGAAACATGAAAGCAGTTTTCAAGGTATTCCTCTTCCATTCTGTGCCCTTGAGCATTTTGTACAAGCGTGCTGAGGAGTAGCCAGCAAATAAACCCATAAAAACCCACAACAGAACCATGGCAGTCATTAGACCTCCTCGATTAGATGGGGACAAGAATCCTAGCAATGCAAATATCATTGTCACAAGAGTCATTCCAAATATCTGAACCCCAGTACCAACATAAACACAAAGTAAACCCGAATTGATAGGTGGCCTGAAAACATCTCCATGGACAAGTTTCCATCCAGTCTCTTCCTGAGCTTCATCTTGGGTTTGCAGCTGATTATAATTGGCAATATCGCTGTAAAGAGTTCTCATCATAATCATTGCCACCATTCCAGAAAGGAAGAGAACAATCATCAGAGAATTAATGATGGAGAACCAGTGGATCTGATCATCATTCATTAGAAGATATGTGTCCCAACGAGATGCCCATTTGATGTCACTTTCCTGAAAAAAAAAATCCAGCAAATCTCATCCTTATCAGATCTAGATGAAGTAAAAATGGATGGGAGTGAGCAAGGGTTTGCACGAAGTGTACCTTGAAGGAAACATCATATGTGAAAACCACATCCTTGTTTGTTTCAACTTCTTGTGGAACAGTGGTACCTTGCATCAAGTTCTTGGTGTCCTTATTACACGTTGCCACCTGTGGATTCTTTTCATTCCACTCCTTATACTCGTGATTGATACTGTTACAAATATAAAATTCAGATGAGAATGAGAAGACACAAATTGATTAGTCATATGAAATTCCACAAAATATCAGTCAAGAACACAAGGCTTGAAGATCTGATTTCAACACCAATTGCATAAATTAAAAGCAATGTCTAGAAGCATACAATGCACAAGCATTATGCTTACAGGTATCAGGACATGAAGAGTGACTAAGAGGGTATTTTTTTTTCTTTTAAGTTATCTGTAATATTATGTTTTTCCTTTCAATATCTACTATTTCAATATACAGTTGCAAGGAAAATATTTTCAAACAAAAGCAGAAGCACTATCAAGGTAAGATTTATCACAGAATCAACTAACTAATCTGTTCCATCATGCTCTCTTTCAAACAGCTTTCTTATTTTGAACACTATGTGGTTAAGACATTTCAGTTATTACTCAAATGCTTCCCCCTAGCATACACACAGCAGAAAGAAAAGAAAAATACCTGTTTGGTGTGACCTCAAAACCTACAATACGAGCAGCATCAGTGTCAGGATCTTTGTGATACATGACTCTAAAACTCAAGTGGTTATTGATAAAATACTTCTCCTCCTTGCTCTGCAAGAAAATTGCAATGTTGTAAGTATAGAAAAAAAAAATATATATATATATATATATATTTCTGTAACTGCAATTTATTATGAGCCATACCCCTTGATAGTTTCCTTTAAACCCAACACGGAAACCATGTTCATAAGTTGTTGATTGACTTCCATCCCTCCTTTGTCTAAGAACAGCAACTGGAAGATTATCTAAAATCCTGTATGTTTTTTTGCGAGCTTTAAGGTCAAGGAAGCACAGAATAGCAAAGTATTTTGTAAAGAGGCAACTAGTGAAGAAACGGAAAGAAGAAAAAGAACCTAAAGTACACAGCAAAGAACTAACTGCAATTCATTTATTACTTACATGTTTACTCTATATTCATCATCTATTTTTTCTTTGAAATTCTTTGCAGATTCGGCATCCAGAGTTCCACGACAAGCTACAGTGCAAGACTTTTCCTTCCTCATTTCAAACTGGTAAAAGAAATCATGTCATAACTGTTGGTTGACATAATCAAAGAAACAACAGAAACCAGAATTCAGGGCCTCATTATCCCACCAAATTATTAAGAAAAGGATTGGGTAATAGGCGCTCACTATATATATTGAATTCTCAATACGATCACCTCTAAGGACCTCTCCCAAATTTTCTGCACTGTTCACAATCTTGGGAGGTTTGCAAAACTTCAAGTAGTAGTAGTCATATGGAAGTTGAGTCTTTGTAGATGACAATTTGTTCACTTTGACAGGCAGCATGTCACCCTGTTCCCATATAAACACTGAATTAATATTTTCATGTAACAATCCACATCTAGACACAAAACGATCAACTTTTAATAAATTTTCTGGACAGAAGAATAATTCCTGAAACCAGCTAGATCATCACTCATCCAAGCTAAACAGCAGTTAGAATTCGTAAATGGCATTATCATTTCTTGAAAAAAGAAACTACATTTTGGCACAAAAGGCAGACAGCTGAAGCCATATTACATAACTCACAACCTAACAAATAGCTACTAGCTTCCTATATGTCAATCCATTGCATTTGAGCTCCCTTGTGCTTAGTTTCATATGCAGCTACCAGTTTATAATTAAGTATCAGAACCTACCTTGGGTGATGCATAACCTTCGCAGTGAATATTCCTACTCAAAAAACTAATCTCTTACCCTACCTCGATAAAAAAGATCAGAGCAAGAATAAAATGAAGATGAATATCTCCAGCATTTCCATTTTCAGACCAAAATCTATACATAAAATCCACCAGAACAACTATCATTCAGCGGAATTGATAATTCCAACTTTGGCTCAAACAACATCAAAACAACCAATGCATCCCCTATAATCCAAAAGAAAAGTTCAGTCATTTTAGAAGCACTAAATCGAAGGCCTAATACCCTAGATCCAACCACTTCAACACTGACCGAAAAAAACCCAGGAACCAAAATCATAATTGTTGCCTAAAATTACGAAGATGAAAAATAAATCGAAACATGAATCAAGAGGTCGAAGCAGCGGGAAATGCATGAATAATCGATTAGGAGCATACAGTTTGGAAATCACGAGGAGCAACGCCGGGAAGGTAGAAGGAGTAGACGGAGGAAATGAGGAGCAGCGCAAAGAAGAGGGTGGCGGCTGTACGAATGGAGATCGTACCCATCATCTTCTTCCTCTTCGGAATTTCAGTGTGATGGTGAAATGGAAACAAGCTAATTAAGATGTTATTCAGACTCAGACCATTCAAACCGCAGAGTATAGTCGCAGAGTGTAATTCACCGTTGCCAACTCTGTTTGTGCTGCTTCCACTCCTTCACTTTATCAGTTTTCTTTTCTATTATGTTTCATTTTAATTTGGATTATTGGAAATTTTAATTCTTAATTTTACTAAATTTATAATTTAAATTTTATAATAATATTTTATGTAATTACATTCTATAATTTAAAATAATTTATAATTAAATTCTTATCATTAACTCATATTAAATTCAAATAATCAAATAATTTACAATTCACTTTGCATTCTTTTTTTTTTTGGCTTCTTTTGTCATTTTTCATTAAGGATTTTAGGAAAAGAAAAAAAGGGTTAATAGAGACTATAATCCTCCTGATTTTATTAAATTTGTAATTTATTCCTTATGATTTTATTTTATATAATTATATTATAACGTTTAAAATTATTTATAATTAAATTTTATTATTAACTTATATTAAATCTAATTAATAAAGTTTTATGTATTTATTAAATTATATATTAACATTTCACTTTTAATAATTTAATATATTTATTTCATTAAAATTTATTTATTAACTTTTAGGTATTATATAAAAAAAATTACCTTAATTATTTTATTTAGAAGAAGAAAAATGAATCTTTATATTAATAAGAATTAAAAATATTAAATTTTTTAAAAAATTATTGATAAAAAATGACAAAGAAGAGAGAAAAATGAATCTCAACTAGATTCTAAATTATTTTTTCCCTTGGATTTAATATGAGATGATGATAAAGATTTAATTGTAAATTATTTAAAACTTTATGATGTAATTATATAAATTAAAACTATAAGAATTAAATTACAAAATCAATAAAACTATAAAAATTAAAATTTTTATTAACAAAAAAAATCAACATATTTAATCCTTATTAATATAAAGATTCCATTTTCTTCTTGAAAAATAATTAAGGTAATCTCTTTTACATAGAAACTAAAAATTAATAAATGAATTTTAATAGAGTAAATATAACAAGTTAGTAAAAATAAAATATCAATATATAATTTAATGAATATATAGATCTCTATTAGTTAGATTTAATATAAGTTGAAGACAAGGATTTAATTATAAATAATTTTAAATTTTAGGATATAATTATACAAAACAAAACTATAAGGAATAAATTACAAATTTAATAAAATTATAAGGATTAAAATTTTCATTAACTCTTTTAATTTTAATTTTAAATTATAGACCTCAATTATCAAGTATAAGTTTTAATCTTTCAAGAATATGATAAAATAAAAAAAAAAACAAAGTAGATATATTGTGATATACACAAAACACATCTAAGTTTTTTTTTATATACGTAAAAGTTTAATAATAAAATTTATTAAAAATAAAAATAAAAAACAATTTACAATTTCACGTATAGAGATGGGACATTTGATTAGGAAATTTTAAAAACTAGTAATTGTTCATGTATAATGAAATTTATTATCATTATTTAATTTTAATAAACTCAACTTGAAACCATTCTCCGCGAAATAAACTCAACTTGAAACCATTCCCCACCTAAGTTTTAGAAAACTTTACTCTATAAAAAAAAAAATCCTCTCTCATGGTGAAGATCTCGTCACCTATTATTGTTAATCATTGTTTATCACCATCTTTTGTTATTGATCACCGTTCATTATCATTTTTTGTTATTGACCACCATTTATTACTACATACTATTGTTAATTATCACCTATCCTCCATTAATTACCACCCCATCAGCATTTATTGTCGATGATCACTATCCACTACCACCTCACCGTTGATCATTGTCCTCGCCATCATCAACCGTTGTTAACTATTATTTATAGTTATTGATCATTAACTAACCAAATAGTAAAAAAAAGAATCATAAATAGTATAATTTAATTCCCTAATTAGACTAAACAACTCATAGGATAACAATTATCATTATCGTTATTCTTTCTTATTTGATACATTTTCTTTCTACAGTAATAGTTATCATTGCTCTTATTCCTCTATGTTTGATTCATTTCTTTTTCATTTTCATATATTGAACAAACATCCCCAAAAGATATAAGATAATAGTACATTAAATTTAAACTCTAAGTGTTAAATTATGAATAAGTGCTTATATAATTATTTTGTCTATTTATTTTAAAATACACTATCTCACTGCATTATTCTTGAAAATAAATTTACCCCTTTAACTTTAAAATCTGATAATTAATCTCTTTGAAGTTTTAAAATATCAAATAAAATATTATTCACAATGAAATTCTAACAATCTCACAATTTTGACCGACCCCTTTGTTATACTTTTTTTTTTCTGTACTAGTCAAGTCATGAGTCCTTGTAGCTAACATCTTTCTACTTATTTCAAATTTTGAATGGTAATTGAGAAAGATCTCAGTCAACAACTTCTATATGCAAAATGAAAAAATTTTCCTACCAATAAAATAAGTTTTTTTTAATTTGAGATTTCAAAAAAAAAAAATTGATGGATGTAACTTTTGTTTTATTTCATATAAAAATGAAACCTAAGATTTAAATTATAAATTCATGAATACAACTTCCATAATTCCAAACACACCATATTTTATGTAAGGTTATACTATTCGTTCTGACTTTCTTCAATTGCTTATATCTATGCAAGCGTCCCATGTGCCTGCGAGATTTGTGAGGAACGAAGAACTTCTAAACGACTTATGGGCTCGAGAGGATCCAAAGTTATAGCGTGTTTGGATGACATGAAAAAAATGACTTTTACATTACACATCTTTTCTTTAAAACGCCGACCTTCACTTTTTCTTTATATCCAAACATGCTAGTGTCTGTATAAGGAAGAAAACAGCTTTTAACTGAAAAATTACTTCATTTAATGTCAGATTAAGGATAATATTAAGTTGAGGTCTATATAATATTCAAAAACATACCAATATATATATATATATATATATATATATGCCCACATTGTGCAACTATTACCACTAAGTGAGATGATACCTTCCAAAATCAAGCATTGAACAAGCAGAAACTACATATATTCCTCCTTGGGAAGATGATGCAAAGAGATCAAGTCCTTGAGTGTTCAATTTTGCCTGTAGCTGTTAGCCAAAAAAACATTTTCCTGTTGCTGAAGATTGAGTTACAGGCTTCAGCAAATTCCTACTTTGATGCAGAAGAGTTTCAAAATTTCCAGGTTTCATGGACCACAGGCTCCAATATGAGACTTGAACTTCTCCAGCTCTTCCAGAACCTCTTCCGCAGGTCGATAAATAAGATCAATCATCCGCCATATCTGCAGCAAAAATGGCAGCTTCATTAACTAATATTACATACAACTAGCACAGGCAGGCAGGTGATCATTCTTGACTGCAAGAATAACTTGCATCAACGCTGTATATCAGAAAGTGCAAGTTTAGAAATACATATTCTATATATCTCTTTATCTCCTTTCTTTTCATTCAAATCAAGAACTGCATATTAAAATTTGAAAAACGCTACTCTCGCTTAGTGATGGAAAACATGATGAAAATTTTCACATTTCAAAAATTTTCGGTTAGGCCCCCCTCCCCAACAAATGAATGATCCGATCATTTATAATTCCCTCAAAACATTACACATATAACATAATCTAAGTCAAACTAACGTAATCTATTTTGATTCATAATTTGCCATGTATACAATTGTGAAGGGAATCGTAAAGAAATAGAAGTGTAAGTAGCACTACTCTTGAAATTTGTACAATAATTAAGGAGTCAAAAAGCACTGGACAAAACAAAATGCCCATTAGTGCTAAAATCTTCTGTTGGATGAATAGAATCACATAAAGATATGATTTACCTGTAGAGTACCACCTCCACCAGTACTTCCACAATCATCAGAGACACTAACAATTGTCCATGGATCAGATGCATTCCAATGGAAGTCCACAACCTTGTCCCTATGAACACAAGTGTACATTAATTATATGATGAAACATCGCCAGCCAAATATAGTAGTACAATGTTAACAGAATTGAACAATCACAAAATGAAATATAATTTCATACCTATGACCAGCATGTCGAAAGAATAAACCAGGAGGAGCTTCTGGCACTTTTGGACCACCAGGCTTGGGCATGCTACCAAACTAAACACAGAATAGTGTCATGTCATATAAAAAGACCAACAAAAATGAAAAAAAAAATGGCATTCAATGAGGAATAATAAAAATCATTACTGTTAATGCCAGTAAAAAACAAATTATAATATACATTGGCTGAAGATAAATCACAGATAATATATAATTTTCCAAATAATTCTAGTGACTTCTATATAGATATGCTTCCTCCCTTTTTTTACTAATACAAAGAGGCTGCAGCCTTGGTCGTATTTGACAGTAGTTCTCTTACTCACAAAGGGAACTCTGTAACCAATAAGCTATTGCTTTGTTCACAGATCCTTTTTTTCTTCTCAATTTTAAATGAACGTAGGTCTGCTTTTAAATAGTCCTAAAAGGGCTCATACAGTTAAGTACTCAAAATATTTATGAAGGTTTTGCCATCGAGCACTCAACAATTTAGTTTACAGTAACCACAGACTCAACATTGCATAAACTATTCTCAGCTAGAATCCCCTTTCAAACAAGGACAAAGGTAAAGAATTCCAGATACAAATTTCCTGTTGTCCTTGCATTTAAAAATGACTAATTTTGTTCATCCAGACAGTCCAAATTCAATTCCATATATTATATATAGTCTCCTTCTAAAAGAAAAAATTATATGCATGGTTAATCGATTACATTTTTTTAATTTGATTATATCATATGTGCCTTTGTTCATATGACAAAAGACAGCAGGAAGATGAAAGAAGAATCAGGTATATGACTGAATGGATTTGTGTGTTCAAACATCTGACCTTCTCATGGTCCCAGATGTTTACAATGCCATCCTCAGCAGCACTTCCGAATACGGATGACTTGTCAGGACACCACTAAAAAACAGGCATAATTAATTGTAGATTAATAACATCAAACCAGAATCCCAATAACTGGTATATGCAACTTAAAATTAAATTGACAAAAATAAGGCAAATTCTCCCTAGCACCTGTACAGAGAGGACAGCTGCATCATGGCCCTTGAATGTATGAACAGGAGAGCCAACTCCGCCACCGTTAAGATTCCGGCGGTCAAACATACGAATTGTATTATCAGCAGAACTGAAATTCAAGAAACAAAATTAGGAAGGAGATTTAAAAGCCCCATAGACTGCTTCAGCATCTAAAGAAGGAAAAAGGTTGCAACTTCCAAGTTTAACCCATTAAGAACTAAAAGAAAAAGACTAAAATAAAAAAGAAATAATGATCAGGAGAAATTTGGCCTTGTAAAATGTTCATTCCACAGCCAGAAGCAGAATTACCCAGTCAGAATAAAATTTATATCATGAGCATTCCAGTCCACACAATGAAGATCTGCACCATGTGCTTTCTCAACCTGCTTAAAAGGCAACAGATGGAAAAAGGGAAAAATGATGCAAGAAGAAATCAAAAGGCAAATGTAATGGTACAATCAGACCAAGATAATGAATATTCCATCAGTGGAAATTAAGGGAACAAAATACCAAATATCAAGACAACAGTATATGAAGCTATAAAAAGAAAACACTAGTACTTTGAATATTAAACAGCACTTTCAGTAAAGGCTGTATCGCATACAAAATCCCAAAGGCAATAAGTTCTAAAAGTAGTTCAATTTCAATGTAGGAAGAACAAAATTTGTATATGGAAATCAGTTAACAAAAATAAAGCTTAAATGGACATTTCCCTCATTGCCTTGAAATTAATTCAGCTTGCTTGCGGTTTAGTCATTCAAATCATTAACAAAACAAAAAATATAGATGAAGAGATGACTTAAAACCTTGTTGACTGGTTCATGTCCAACACGTGCATCCCAGAGTATAAGGCAAGAATCATCACCCACACTACAAAACTCCTGCGCACTTCAATATACAAAGGGGGAAAAATAAGGAAGCATATCAGAAATCAACCAAATGAAACCACACTCTGCAAGATCAGCTCAATAATAATAAAGCAGACAAGCATTCAAATTTTATTGAAAAAATTATTTCTTGATGCATCTGATACAAATAATGCAGAAATCAGCAAGTTCAGTCTCTTAGAATCTGTCCGATGCCAAAAATGGTGTTTGAAAATTGAGATCACAATTTATAAACTTCTCTTCCTAACTACTACATAGGATTCCAATGATTTAATTATTACAATAATTACCATCAACATGACCCAGATAAATATCAAAATTCAAACAACCAACCAATGTTAACTATACTTGGAATTGATGACATGCAATGTGCAAACAAGTTTGAACAAGGTCCTCAATGAAGAGCAAATATGTAATGCCTGATACGTTTATCTACCAAACTGGAAGGAAACCATGAATGAATTATTGTTTAGAATACATTATTTAGCACACAATCTCTACCTTGTTGGGCAGAATTGCACATCTTCAACAGTATCGGTATGACCCTGGTAAATGCCTCTTGGTCCAATAGAAGGGCTTTCTGTAGCTTTCTCATTATTCCCACTGTACTTATAGCCCAGTTTAACACTGGCAGTGCCAGATACTGGAGATCTTTTGGGCCCCGCATCCAATGCTGAAGATGCTATATGATCATGAATACTCCATAAGATCACACACTTGTCCTTCCCTACCGTGATGAATTCCCACATGTAGAGCAGCATATAAGGTAAATTGGCCAGAAAGAGGAAGAAAATTATAAAATAGTATTCAATGTACATGTAATAAGTTGTCAAACGGATTGTAAACAATGTTATGCATCAATATAAGTTTACGTCAAACAAAATCATCTTCTTGATACAGGCAAGGATATAAAACTTATAGAGATTGTTTCTGACTCAATCTTTCAACATAAAAGTAGCTGCTCCTTTATGTAAAAGAAGGCAGAAAATTGAGAACTGCAACTTAAAGGGAAAGACATATAAGGTGTTGCACAGTATCATTTGTGCACGTAAAACCTGAAATTGCCCACAAGGAGTCTTAAAAGCTCACAAACGGTAACAAATTCTGAACTGCAGTTTATTAACATTAATTTCTTTAATATTTGAATAGTGCATGGTCTCTTTCTCTCTAAACCCTTGCACTAGGAAATTATTACTAAAACCATGTTTGTGAGATATGATAATTTAAATACTGCATGGTCTCCCTCTCTCTCCGATGGACTATGAAACTAATACTAAAACCATGGTTGTGAGCCCAATAAATATCCAAATGAAAAGTTATATTAACATACTTGAAGCCACTCTCAACCAGAGATCCCAACAGTTACCACCTAATTAAGACTAAAATCAAGATAAGTAACAACATAAATTTTAACCACCACATGCAATCAGAAGGCAATTAGAAAGACTCCAAGTCACACCTCCAGAAAGAACAAAGGGCTCAGTTGGACACATAGCCAGGGCAAATTCAGCATTGTCCTTGTGCCCAGTCAATATCTGCAACACAATGAGACTAGAATTTTAGGTCCCTACCTTGTGAAGAGCCACTTGAACTTCAGTGTTTAAGATAAATTGCAATATTTGTGAAAAGTGATTTGATTAAATGATTTCACAATATAAAGGAATTAACTCCAATATTTAAAATCATTTATGTTTGTTTGTGTTTGAACATCTAATCCAAGAAACACGATTGTCACACCTTTTTCTTTTCAATGGTAATTCATAACTAAAACTTACTGGTAATAATAAATAAAAGATTGTAAAGAAAATGGAGGACAAAAAAGAAAAAGCTAAATGCATGATAGCATGAGCAGAAACCAGATCTGGACGTGAAGTGCCAGCTCCAAGGACAGCATGACGATTAGGTTGGTTCTCGACATCCCAAATTAGTACCTGTTTTGCAAATAGAACAAGCTTAATGTCATTATCAAGCTTATACTAGTAAGTAGAAGTCATAATCCGGGAGAACATGTAAGATGAAAAATTCAAATTCCCTGTATTCTATTAAACAAGCAATAAAAAAGTGTGTAATTAATACTTACATCAGGACTATCTGTGTGGGTGGCAACTATGTTACTATTTTGTGGGAGTTCCCTGATTCTGTTGACCTGAAAGATGTCATCAAAGATCCCAATGGTTAAATCCTCATCAGAAATAAAATGGACAGAAAAGGAAGAAGATTAAATCAACCATATTTGTAGCATTTGCACAAATTCCTTTACTGTCACTACATAAACAATACTCGGGTGTATATCACCTTTCCATTAGAAGTAATAATCAGCATACTCCATAATCCTCCTTAGGACATTCAGCATAGGTTAGCTTTTTAAAAATGTTCTGGTCTATATGTCCGATTATAGGCTAGCCCCATTTTAAACAGTTTTGCCTGCTTGATTAAGCCTTTCTGAGCTCACCATACATGTGCTAACTACAAAAGTCAGTTTGGCATCATGTAAAAGTTTGCTTTTACATGATTCACCAAAGAACAGTAACACTATCAAGTAGCCAACTTTCCAATAAAATTGAACATAGATATATACCTCGCCAGGGTGTATAAGGGTTTTGTACTTCTTCACAAAGGGAGAGCGTGCTTCTTCATTAAACTGAAAGATTAAAAATAAAAAAGATACGCTTCAATAACTTAGATATTAACTTCCTATCACAAAACAAAACAGGAAAGTAAATAAATGGCAAGCGGAGAAACTATAAAAGTAACTCGTATTAATATCACCTGCGATATATGCTCTGCTGCTGCAACCCTAGGTTTAACAACCTCGCAATTTGCGATAACAAGAGTGTTTGGAACACTGCCATCAGTCTGAGAATAAGGACAAACATTATCAAAATCACTTGGATAAGTAAAAATAAACTATAACAGAATAGAGATGACGACAAAGAGGAACAAACAGAATATGTATTGGCAATTTTGAAACAGAAAAATGGAACCATCTACCAAATTATTCAAAAATGCGGCTACTTCCGAGAAAGCTAAAAATGAATATCAATATGCTCCAAGAGGATATTATCTTGCCTGTTCGGAAAGATAAAGACGTTGACGATTCTTGTAAGTGGCTTGCTCGAGTTGGGGACCCCATCTGCCATTAGAAAATAGTACGGGATCATTACAGAACAATTGAAATTAGAACTATAAAAGAAACACAGCACATTGACGTCAGAAATTCAATCTATTGCCATATAATGATCTGCAAAACTCAATAGTTCACTGTCATGGATTCCCACAGTCCATTAATTTTATCAACTTCATAAATTCATTTGAAAGTTTCAATAAACGGGAATATACTAGAAGATAATTGATTTCAGAAAATTGTAAAGGATTTCACAGCATTCTACAATACCACCATTATTTAGCTTTTCAATGCACAAACTGAAAATCCCATTACAAAACCATAACCCAAACCTTTGATCAATTTAACTATAAAGTTTCAATTTTTTTACCCTTTCGCATTCACCCGCCATCGAAGAAGACCCGCATTGCCGAATAAAAAGAATGGAAAACGAAAAAAAACAAAAATCACATCCTTAACGTTTCAAAAGTGGTAAAACAATAAACCCTAGGACATTCGAGGGAGCGAATAAGCACCGGCAAGAAAGAGAAGGCCAGACGAGGTTGTGGTTGGCGAGCCAATCATAGAGAATCGGAACCAGGGACTTCCACTGAGTGTACCTCTGCTCCACCAAAGGGACAGTTTCGTTGTCGCCCGTTTCGCTCATTGTTGTGTCTCCGAGTACAAGATTGTCCTGTCTCTGTATTGAATCAATGTATTTCTGAGAGTTTTTGTGTGTATTGCGTTCGGTTTTTCTATTTCCCGCCTGCGGTGGGCATGTCTCTATGCTGTGGGTACGGACTTGTTTTTCTGGGGCTGATGCTGAGGTGGCAGGTATATCTGCTGACGGAGCCATGCAGGCTCCTGACTCACTTACCCACTCCAGCCACGTGCATAGCGCGTGTCGTTTCACTCTCTTTGCAGACTGAGCTTCTTAATTGGGCTTGCATCTCTTCTGTCATCCCTTTTGTGCCATGTCCTCTATTGAGTTTTCTTGGGCTTAGATCCTTTTTAGTTGGGCTAGGCCCAATACCATTCCTTACATACTCCTCTGTTTACATCTCTTTCCTTCATTACTTTTGGAGGATGCGTAACCTCTAATTTATCTTTTTTAAAAAAATACATTATTTATAAATATAACATTTATAAATTTAAGAAAAATTAATTTATAACATATGAAATGTCTAACTCAAGAGAAATATATTTTAGCAAATTGTAACAAAAAATCGTAACATGTCAATATATATTCAAAAAAACTCTATCAACTACTTTTATTCATAAAAGCAATTAAGTGATTTTAGATTTACATTTTTTGAATAACTTTTACATCCACACATAGATCCACAACACACACAAACTGGGAGCCACACAAATTTTGTGTTAGTGTGGATTGAGTAGTATGACCTAATGTAATTATTTATACATATATTTATTGATTGCATCTTCAAATGTGAACAAATGTAAGATACTCATATAAATTAATTATTTATTCATATATTTATTGATCACATTTTTTCACAACATATAAAAGATGATGTTTTAAACCACTCCATAATCAATAGTTACAATATTTTATTTAGAACATAATTAATTTGGAATTGGGAAAAAAAAAAGGAAAAAGGTCGAGAATATTTTTTTTCTCTGTATTTTTATGCTTACTCTCTCGCTCATCCCTTTTCAAAAATAATTTTGGGCTCTCCTTGAAATAAAATTCATAGCTCTTAATGAATATTATTATTGGCTAAATTAAAATTAATAACATAGGAGAGAAAACCAATCCACTTACCATTAAATAATTAGTTAGACAATGAATTAATTCTAAACTAAAACATCATTTTAGTCCCTCATAGATATAAATTTTTTCAATTAAGTCTCTATTTTATTTTTATTTACTCCTTAGTGGATTCAATTTCCTTTAATCAAGTTCTTTTATCCATCTATTTCACACCCTAAAATAAAATAATGATGTAGAAATCCAAAATTTTATATGATGTCACCCAATATTTATGTAAATACTAAATATAACTTATATGAGAAGATTAAATGTTTATATAGATTATAATAACATGCATTAGATGATAAAAAGAAAAAAAATAAAATAATCTTATTTCTCTACTTTTGAATTAAAGTTATAAAGTAAGTTTATACTATAGAGAGGGCTATGTAAGCATTAGAGGGCACCAATGCAGATTTGAAACTTTTATAACATCAATTATATTAGTAGAGTTAATGACAAATTGACAAAAAGACCAATTGATTTTGTAAATGACCGATTCAAAAATAAAAATTAATATCAAATTAAAAAAACTTGCACCTGTGAGGGACTAAAATCGTATTTTAGTCTTAATTCTAAAATTTAAAGCCATATAAAATATTCTCATTATTAAATATACGTCTAGTATATTCAATTTAAAGCCATACAAAATATTCTCATTGTTAAATATATGTCTAGTATATTCTATTATTAACTCTTGCATTTATTATCCATATCCTATATGAAAAAATTTACATACATCATAAAAATTAAAGATATGTGACAAAAATGAAGCTTGTATATCTTTAGCAGTTTCATGTAAGTAAATTTGAAGTTCATATTAATTATCTATTTGTATAACCATCTTGAAAACTAAGAAAAATAGTACTATACATGAAAAAATTAAAATATAAATAATTGATGTAGCATGAAAATTTTGTATCATTGTAAATAAAAATAACATTTTTAATTTATAAAAATCTCTATTTATTTTAAATTTTCTTTACAAAAGTGTTTTTATTTAATCATTATACAAAAACATTGACCATTGATCTCAATTATCCAGTTATATTGATCTTTTTTTGAGATTGAATATCATCTATTATATTATTTAAGGAAGACTTCCAATGATACATCTTAGCCAAATGATTACAAATTTCTTCAGAAAAAAATTCTCAAGTAAAAAGATTAGTGTACTAAATCCTAAACTATAGAACTAGTGTATACAAGTACAATAAAGGGAAAAAAAAATAAAGAACTTTGATAAGTGCAAATATGACTGCACGATTAAAAAAAAAAACTAACTTAAAGAGGAGACTAACAATCTATTATGCTAGTAAAGTATATTAATAGAGCAAGTAAATAATTTTTTTTAATATATATATACAAGCAAATCAATATGTCAAGAAATTAATAGCTAATAGTGCTACTGAATTTAAAAATCATGGACCTGTTTGGTAACTATTTTTAAAACAAAAAAACTTGTTTGGTAAAACTGTTTTTAAAAACAGTTTTGAAAATTTTGTTCTGAAATTCTGTTTTAAAAACTGTTTTTGAAAACAACTCTAAGCTGTT
>JANHAO010008459.1:0-19210 GCA_026873985.1 Saraca asoca | reverse complement strand
AATGTAGTCGCAAATTGGTCGCAGTTAGAGACCGAAAAAATTCGGTCGCAGTTTCGGTGGCTAAAATCCTTTTTTTTTGTAGTGTTCTAATGAGCGATATTCCAATGAACTAATATCTGTTGGAATTTCTATTGAAATGGCCAATTCCAACGGAATTTAGTAAAATTTCAATGGATTTTATTCGTTGGAATTTCTTGAAATTCTTGTAGTGAATGCAATATTATTTTTTACTAAAAAATTTATAGAAGTATTTCATAACAAAATTCTAATTGTAAAGTTTGTGTATATATAAGTAATATTTATGTCTAATCATAAATATACCTATGTGTATGTATATAGTATATAAGTATGAATCAGCTTTTGAGTTAAACAAGTCGAGTATTATGTAATTCAACCTTAATGCATTTTTTTTAAGCAAGCTAAAATATTTTGGTCATGTATCAATTATTTAACTCACAAATTCACCTTAATAAACTAAAAGCTGAATCAAACTTCAAGCGTATTGTGAGTTAACTCAATTTATTATTAACTTTATCCTATATTTGAAGGAGCAAAAATAAAAGAGAAGGATATGTCACAATCTTTTTATTATTTGAAAGTTTTGATTAAAAAAGAGAAGAGAATAGAGATTTATGATTAATCTTCCAAATTATTTCTACACCCTCCAATTCTCACTTTTTCATATTCTTCCATTTGAAATTTTTAGGACTCTTTAAACATAAAAAAAAAAAGAAATTATTTCTTAATTATCTATTTTCTTTTCTTTATTTTTCTTTCACACTCTCTTATTATCTTCCTCTTTTCTTAATATGTACATGAATGCTTCCAAGAAAATAGTGAACATTTGAAACGTTATTTTGTTCTAACCAATTTGATTGGAGACAATGTTAATGTGGTTACTTAGCTGTATGCTTAATTTCTCCATTGATGTGATTCACGTGTTGTTAAATTTTCTTCTGTCAGGACCACCGATATATATTTTTGGCCCAAAATCAGTTATAAATTTCTGCATATCAAAGAGCTCCTTAATGTTCAAAAAATAATCTCTAATGAGAAGCCTGAAGAAATTGTTCCTGTAGCCAAATATTGAAGTAGTAAGCTTGTTTCATCTATGCAAAATTCATGGAAGTTTATTTATTTTACTTATGTGATTATGTAATTTCTTTTTTTGAAGTTACAACTTTTTGTATTTTTTTTATGGTAATTCTATAAGAAGCTTAATTTTTTTTAATATTAAATCACTTGTTTTCTATTGATATTTGTATTTTTTATTTGGCTTGTATTTTGAGATTTAAAAAGGATTAATCTAATGATTAAAGCATTCAACATCTTAAGAACTTAAACTTCTTGTAGAATAATATTTGTATTATGCAAGTTTGTATAAAATCATTTTTCAATGAAAAATTAGGGAAAATATAGGAAACAGTATTTTTCTTGCAATTTTACAATTTGAACATGATATTTTATACAAATTTCACAAATTGTAGTTACTTGATCACTAAGCTTAATTCAACAAAAGTAATACTACATTTACATTCATTATTCATATTTTTTCACATTTATAATTCGGTTTCATTGCAAGACTCACTGCACTATTAAAGATTGTGCAAAACCCAAATCCAAAAGTGAACAAGGGTTTAGCATTCTTGTTAATATCAACAAGTGGAATTACAAAACAGTTGAGAAGCGAAATTGGCTCATTTTCAACTGATTTGAATTTGTGAAAACAATTTGGAAAGGTAATAAGGGTTTGGAAAGTCATGGTTATTCTTTTCAGAAGCAATTAGTCTCATATCTTAATTCGTTCAATATTTTTTTTGTCGCAATGTCTATAGATGTTTTCTTTAACTTTTTGTTAAGCTTAATTTCAATTAAAGTATAATATATACATTTTAGAGATGAGTAAACACCTATTTTCGTTTGTGTGATATGTAATTTTTCTCAATTTCATTTATGTGAAATATTTTTTTCTTAATTTTGCCTCTAAATAATATTAATTTATTTAATTTTTTCCCTCTATTAATATATTTTTCAAATCCTTGACAAAAAGTTGATATGGAAGATTTGAAACTTGCATGGCTTGAACAATTAGTCAATTGTATTTACCTCTTCCAACTGACTCAATAATATCATTTTTCATTAATAGTAAGAGAGGAAAAATGATTCATATTATATGATAGGGTTTCATCCTTTTTATTAATGGAAAAGGATGTCACAGAGCCTAGTTGGAGGGATAAATATAGTCAGATAATTGATCAGGTCATGCAAGTTGCAAGCTTTCCACATTAGTTTTCTATTAAGAATTTGAACGGTACACTAATTAAAAACACTAATTAAAAGATGGAATTGGATTAATTAATATTATTTAGAGGAAAAATTGAAAAAAAATCACATATTAAAAAAGATGAAAAGGGATGCTTACTCTTTAAAAATTAAGGTGAAATTTCACTTCTAGCAATCTCAAGGGATTATGCAATCTATAAATATAACAATAAATCTTAAAAAAAGTATGTGGCAATATACTTGATCTTAAAGTGGAGCAACTCATCCCATCTCTAAATTTGTATATGTATAAATAAAGAAAAGAAATTAAGGTGAAATACAATATCTTACCTCTTTATTTTCATATTTAAAATACATAACTTTTGTTTTGTATAATAGTTTAAATCTATAACTTTTAACAAACTACTTACCTCCATTATGATCACACCAACGTCCAATAAATTAAAATACATAAGATTTGATTAAAATGCATTTGTTTTTGCAATGGTGTAATATTGAATAAACAAAAATAAGAGGACAAATTGTTTCGAGTTCAAATCCCCTCCATAGCAAAATGTTAATTACCCAAAAAAAAACAGGACAAAATTGTTAATATATTGTATTTGTTATGATTCAAATTAATCAATATCAGTAAATTATTCTATAAGATATGATCCTCTTTCAAAATCTTAAAACAAATGGAAAAAAATCATTTAGATTAAATTATTCTAATACTCATTTTAGTTTTACTCAATTTTCAATTAAATATTTATTAACTAAAAATTTTGAATTAGATATTTGTACTTATTTTTTCCTCTCTAATTGTATACTTTATAGTCATTCCTATTAAGTTTTATTAGTATTGGCAAACACAAACACTAATTTGTTAACAACTTTTAAAGTTTAAGGCAATCGACCCATTTTTTACCTTCGAAAATGAAATAACACATAAAATTTCTTAATTTTTTCTACGTCATTTGTCATTTAAATATAAACTAAAATAGTATGGAAATTCTATGTCAACAATCGTGAAATTACAATACTAAAACACTATCCATAAGTGTTGTCACTAATAGAGTTTAACAAAAAATAATGATAAAAAGTATTGAATTAAAAATAAAAAATAATTATAATGATTTAATTTTAAATATTTAAATTATAAGGATTTAGTTAGAAATTAAGTGAAATTTTAAAAAGAAATAAATTAATTTAACCAATTATTTATAAATGAACCTAATCATTAAAAAATATTTTTAGCATGATGTAATTTTAAGTAATAAATTTATTTCAATAATAATTTTAAAGATGGAGTTAAAATGCATTGACAACCAAAACCTTTTGATCTAGTAATTATCGCCCATACCTTAAAAATTTGGAGAGTTGGAAGTTCTGCCACCTAATTTTTTTAGTATGAAGACAAGTAGAGAGAAGATGCTTTGAATTTGGATAATTTCCTTTATAATTTATTAGTGTTGTTACTGAATATTAGGTAAGGAAAAAATCATTTTTTTTTATGATAACAAGACTAGTTTATTAAATTCACATATATAAAAGTTTTAAATTAAATATGAAATATAAAAAAATAAAATTGTCAAAAGAATATTAAATACTACTTGAAACGAAAGACTCTTGACGAAAAACACAATTTTCTGAATATATGTAGAAAAATTTACCAGCAGGAAATTTAAGCTGGCCAGTTTCTAACGAAATTGATTCAAATTCAACGTTCTAGGCTTCAATTGAGTGCGAGACACGTACATGTGTCAGAATTTTGGTATATTATTGCTGAATAGATTTCTAATAAATTTTAATCTAAAATAAAGAAATAAAATATTGGACAACTGTTTGATTTATTCAAGATAGATTTAAAATTTAAAAATTTATTTTAAACGTCCAATATTATTCATTTAAGGGATACTATATATTAATCTAATTAGATTCTTATAATTAGATTTTGACCCTTCTTTATAATAAAACTAAACACATGAAGTATAATATATTTATATTGCATGTTCTATAAGTTTTATAATTCTTTAAAAATAATTCTAAAAATAGCTATAATATACATGACAATTTCTCAAATTTAAGTTTATTATAATCATTCGAGAGATATGCCTAAAGTTCTGGATTTACATTTCTTTTCTATTCAAAATTGGTGGAGTTGAATCATAATGGGGAAAGACTATCTATCATATATTTTTTGTTCAATAAAAAATTATTCTGTTTGAGAATTTCAAGTTAAAAAGGTAATAAATGTATCAGTTCGTATCCTTAGTGTCCCTACTAATCTCCTATTAAAATATTTTATAATCTTTTAAATTTTTAAACATTGTTTTTTTATTCACATACAGTGGTACCCCTTTACTGACATAAAATATGTTTATTTATTGGTCATATGTCTCAAATGGATGGTTGATATTTTAGCATTATCTATTATATATTTAGCAAACTTTTGAACAACTGAGTAATTGATTGGCTGCATCATATTTCTCAACGGCACACAAAATTATAAACCATCCATATTCGCTGTTTCTTTTTTAAGTGGCAAACAAAAAAATTTCATGAGTAGATCATATGACCTCAAAGTGTTCTAAATCCCTTTGTAATTAAAATGTATATATTATGGCTTAGATTGCAATTTACTGCCGTAGTAATATTATACGTAAAGTAATTTTCTCTCTGATACAAATAATTTTATTTTATTTATTTACTCGTCATTTTATTAATTATAATCTAATTCTAATTTGGAATTACGATATGTATTATAATTATAATTTTTTTTTTCTTTTGGTGAAACTTAATAATGAGGTGAAATTGCAGACTGTGAATATAAAGAGATGAACAGCAGCAGTAATTCGTTTGCTGTGACAAGTGATAACATATGATGGATTCCTCTGCCTCATGATGTCTTTACCTTTTCCCTTCAATAAATTATTATGTCCTTCGTTTACAAGTTGCTGACTAAAAAATCTTGCAATCTGATCAAAGTTTAACTAATGCATCAATCCTAGGTTTTACATATGACTTCTTATCTACAAATTAATTAATTATTCATTTACATTAATTCTACTTCTTAAAATTGTCATCATATCATAGCAACTTCAATTGTTTATTGAATAAACAGTCATATATATTATATATTACTATATTATGATTAACCATGCCACGTAAAACTAAATTACAATATTTTCCAACCTCATCTAGAGCCTATTTCACCTGTGCTGAACCAATTCACCTGTCCTCCAGGTAAATTATATTTTATTGAACACAATATAATAGCTAAGATTAAATTAAATTAACTCTGTTGATTTTTCAAAGAATTATTCTTATATAAAATGTAATTTGTTGTTATAGTTTAATTAATTTAAATTTAAAATTTAAAAATTAAACAATCATGATTTAGGAACTTTATTCAAAGAATATGAGGTTGGACTAGATTATTTTTTTAAACTAAGTTTCAATTAAATTAAGTTCGGATCATTCCAACACATGTATTAAATATGAAAAGTCAGATCTGAAATTCTAATGACTTAGCCCGCTATGCCAGATATCTCTGCCATCCGTCCAATCCTTCTTTGTTTGGCAGAGATCGCCATTAGTGGTAAAACTTGAATTCATATAGTTTGGTTTTGCACTTTTGCTAAGCTAATAGTTATGGTTTGTTTCCTTCTATAATTCATCTCTTAAATTTAAATTTTGTTATTAATAATCGTATCATAAAGAAATAGATAATATGTGAAAATTATTTTAAATTTTTAAAGATTCGATAAAATGTTTTAACTTTAAAATTAATGGAATAATTTACTTTAATCATATACTTTTTTGTTTAAAAAATAGCAAAATAAGCGATATCTCAAATCCTTTCTTTGATACTTTGCATTTACTTTTTGAGCTAATTTTTGTTGGAAAAAAATAAGTAATTTTATGGAATAAATCATAATTTTAAATTATGATTATAGCACAAAAATTAAACTGTGGGTTGCAAATATTGCAACAATGAATTTTGATTCATGTGCAACTTTAAAACTATGCTTTCTATGATTTCATATTATAAAAAATCTTAATCCATCTATCAGAATGAAAATATCTTTAAAAAAAAACATGATTGAAGATGTCATGCATAAATTTTATTGTTTAAAAAAATTTGTGAGAACTTTAAACTTGGAGGTCTGGCATCTCTAACAATAACAAGGTTACACGTTTTTCTCTCCTTTGGTTTCATGTTCTTTTAGTTGTGTACGCAAATTTTAAGTTGATTTTTGTTTTCTTATATTGACTATATATCGTTTAGACTGAGATTCTAAAGAAAGAAAAATTCTAAGTTCAATTAAGAAATTAGTATGAAATTTGAATATTTTGACTTTAACTTTGATGTAATAATATAATATTGTGATTTATTGTGATCACAACAAATGATAAAATTTTATTGTAATAAATTGTGAAAGACTTTACAACGGCAATATTACAACAGTAATAATCATTATAATTCATAATTTGAAGTTATGTCAGAAATAAAAAGCAGCAAATATGAAATGATTATTTGAAGGAATTAACGTTTATGTTAAAATATAGAATAAATTAATCTAGAAAATGTTTGCTCTTTACCTGTCTTTCACTCTCTAAGGGTGCATACATTAACATATCGCGGCCCGAGAAAATGACGTGCTCCCCACCTGGCCACGCGCACGCTACCCCACAAAAAAAAAAAAAAAACCCTAATTTCCGAGAGTCCGCTGTTCTAAAAGCAAACCTCTTATATTGTTTCCAATATAATACCAGCAGACAAGAAAGAAAGAAAAAAAATCATATGACCTAAAAATATTTCATAGCTCCCTAAATCACAACAGAGATCAAACCAAGAAACCAGTAAAACATTTCTCCGCAGTTTTTGTCATCAGACAGTTTGATATTAATCTTCTATACATATATATATATATATATATATTATTATAGTGTCTTATTTCAATTCTTCCTCACACAGCATGTGCTTTGTTTTTTAATTCACTCTCTCTCCCCACACACTCTCTCTCTCTTCCCTCTATATTTCTGTTTGTGCTTGATTCTATGAAGGTTTCTGCATCATGTTTTTGTCTAGCTATTGACCTTACTTCTTGATAAGTAGCTCAAGAGAAGAAAATTAAATAAATAAATAAAAAAAGGTGACCACTTCTTGATGGTCTGATCTTGATGAAATTAACATCTCTTTCTGATTAATCATCTTTCGTAATTTCATATATCCTTTACTTGATTCCTTCAGCAATTGAATCTAATTCTCTCTGCTTACCACCTCTCCTGCCCTTTCCTCTCTCTCTCTCTCTCTCTCTTGATTTCTCTCTCTATCTATATGGTTGAGTCAGTATCTGTTCATTTCATGCTAGGTCAGAGAAGGGCTAAGCCTTTGTTTCTTCTAAGCTGTGTTACTTGAGGGTTTGACTTTTTGATCTATGAAATTCTCAAAATAAGTTGAAGGAAAAACTGATAAGACAAAACCAATTGGAAATTTCCTAGCCCTAGATATAAGAACCTCTAGTCAATTGCTTTCTGGTGAAGCAAAATTAGGCTCAATTGCCTTGTAATATTATCTTTTTAGTTTTTCTTCCTCTTTTTTTTGGTGAATCTTTTGCAGGAGCTCTGGCTAACCCTTGGTGGACGGGTCAGGTAGGGTTGCCAGGTCTCGGCGACCCGGCGGGGAATTCGTCCGCCCTCAACAAACGCCACGCCGAACTTTCCATCAACGAAAGCGGCGGGAGGAGCGGCGGAAATAGAGATGACAGCGATGAAAGAGACAACGGAGATGAGCCTAAAGAAGGTGCAGTGGAGGTCGGAACACGTCGACCCCGAGGGCGACCTCCGGGTTCGAAAAACAAGCCCAAACCACCCATCTTTGTGACTAGGGACAGCCCTAATGCACTGAGGAGCCATGTCATGGAGGTTGCGGGCGGAGCCGATGTTGCAGAAAGCGTAGCCCAATTCGCAAGGAGGCGTCAGCGAGGGGTTTGTGTGCTCAGCGGAAGCGGCTCCGTGGCCAACGTTACCCTCAGACAACCCGCCGCTCCGGGCGCCGTAGTAGCACTTCATGGCAGGTTTGAGATTCTATCCCTAACAGGGACATTCCTCCCGGGACCTGCCCCGCCCGGCTCAACCGGGCTGACCGTGTACCTCGCCGGAGGACAAGGGCAGGTCGTGGGAGGAAGCGTAGTCGGCTCTTTAGTTGCAGCAGGACCGGTGATGGTCATTGCTGCAACTTTTGCCAATGCTACATATGAAAGACTGCCACTAGATGATGATGACGAGGGCGGCAGCGCCCCGCAAGGAGCCGCCGGAGGCGGCTCACCACCAGGGATCGGAAGCAGCGGGCCCCAGTTGCAGGCGGGACTTCCAGATCCGTCATCACTGCCTTTATATAATCTGCCACCAAATCTGTTACCAAACGGCGGGCAGGTGGGGCATGAAGCTTTTGCTTGGACTCATGGGCGGCCTCCTTACTGAATAGAATCTGAGATCTAATCAATCTGCTGATTAGGAAAAGAGTTTGGAAGTTAATTAGAGTACTGTAATAGGTGTGAAGAAGAGGAAGCATGCTTTTATTATGATCACAATGTATATGAACTATGAAGAAGTACTACTTAATTTGATTTCACTTTTATGCTTCTGTGTTTGGATTAAATAAGATGAGCGGTGTCTTTTTAATAGATATTTTCTGAATAATTTAATGGTAATTCTTCATCATCTAGTGTGTTTTCCGGCTTTACAATGCATCTTTAATTTGATGCATTTTTATTTGAATTATTTATTATTTTTGAAATATATTATTTTATGGATGCACTTCTTGGCTTTAGTTTATTTTTATTCATATGATGGGATCATTGATTAGACTTTGGAGATATAAAAGAAGTTAAGGAAATACCATATCTCATGGCATGGAATTTCTGGGTTTCCAAGCTTACTGCTCATTGTATTCTTAGAACTATTTCTGGGTATCCTCTTAATTAATCATCTGCTACGAAGAAAATGAATCACTGTTATGGTTTGTTTTAAAGTAAGGAAAATGAACAGAAAGAAAAGAAAATTAAAGGTTATTTGTCTACTTTTAGTCTATTTCTTTCTTTTTAAGTAGACGGCCGTTTCTCAATCTTTCTTCTATTTTTCGACGTCCAATCAGATCATAGGGTTTATGAATATATAAACCTTCGTATATATTTACAAATCTAGGAGTGAAAGTGATTTGGGCACCTTTCACACTGTTGTCCTCAGAGACAAAATTGTTTCTAAAGTGATGTACTCCTATTTAAGCAGAGAAATACAAGGAGATTTCTTGCTGTGTGTAGGTCTTGGCAATTGTTAATTACTACTTTCAAAAGGAACTCTTAAACATATATAAGTTCAATTTTTTATCTATTGGTTCCTTTATTAAGTGAATCTAATAATAAGATCTATCCTTCTTGGTTAAAGATCTTGCTTCTGCACTTTAGATCATATTGGCCTCACTTTTATAGAAGCTAAATATTATCAAATATAGAAACATTTTGAGGCAGATTCTATAATGTTAACTATAATTTTAAATTATGGTATCTAATTGTAATATTTAATTCTGTAATCAAAATTTTTTTATAATTTTATTTTACAATAATTACAAATTCTTGTATTTATCCGTAATTTTATTACTCATAATTTAAAATCATGATCTTAAATTATTAACACCAGCTGGTTTGTGTTCAATAATTAGCGTTTTAAATGAGTAGAAAGTATAGAGTAAATTAACGGTGGATTTGGGTAAAGGAGATATATATGAGCTGGGAAAAGGAGGTCTCAAAATACACGCATTTGTATGAACTGAGAAAATGGATTCTTTTGATTATTAATTTCTGGGACATTCGCTTTGTCGCATGTACAACTCAGAATGGCACAAATTAAAAGGCTTTTAATATTAAGAGTGATGGGGGCAATTTCTTGTTTGTTCTTAGCGAAGCTGTCTGCGTTTGCAGTAAGGCTCTTTTCTTTGTGTTTCGATTTGATCAAATTCCACACACTTTTGTCATACCCCACATGTTGTAGGACTCAATTCGTCCCATGAAGACACTCAGAAAGTTTATTTTGGCAGAATTGGAGATTTTCTGTCTATGCGGCAAGATTGCTGCAGAAAGACTGACACTTCATCGAAGAAATATGTCATATAATGCTGTTTTTCTGTGTACAATCATGGCAAGAAGATTTCAATCTACGAACTTCGTCAGATTATCTAAATTTGTTACTGATCGCACCCAGTGACTTGAGAAATATATAATGTTTTAGTGCTACTAAAAAAAAGGTAATACTAAATATGTGTATATGTTAGGAATTATCATTTATTTGTATAAACAATAAAATTTTATTTAAATTGATACTATTTATTATTTTATAATTTTTACCCATTCGGATTTTGTTAGGTAAATAGTTGCAATTCGCTTATAATATATATATATATATATATATATATATTTGTAATAATGGAGTCCCAAGCAAGTTGGAAAATGAGAAAGGAAGAAATGAGATCTTGAATTCAAGACCCTCCATTATACACCTTGATTTTGAAACAAATAATGGAGAAATGACACTGCAATTGAACTCTTGACTCTATAGCATGCACTTTAATTTTGAAGTCAAAGACTGATATCGCTTGAATTATAATATTAAATGTAATTAGCATTATTTCCAAAACTTAAAATTGATTCACAATAGTATAGTTTCAATTTGAGAATCAAGAGTGAACTTGCACATAATTAGGAGTATTACTCTTTAATCAAGTCAGTGTAAACCCATATACACGCATCATTACCATTTACATACTAAAAGAGAAGAATGCATAACACTTCATTGTGTAAAAAGTAATAAATGTGGCATTCGTGTGAACATATATAGCACTAATCTTAGATTGTGAGATTGAATTTGTGAGAGTATCACCATTCCTCAAACTCATATTATTGAGAGTTAAAATATGTTTCCAATTATCTTCATTGCTAATTTAATAATATTAATATCATTGGTGTTGTTGTCCTTCTTATCTTGGTAATTAAATCTAGTGCTTAGGAGTTATATATATAGAACTAACGAATATTGACTCTTGTTTTTTCTGGAAATATATTGGGTTCTGTGATCTAACAAACAAATCAAAATTGTCCCAATTTGAAGTAACAAATAATATGCATAGGACTATATAATTTCTAAATAGTTATATAGTTAAAGGGAGGACGAGCAAGTTAGCTCCCAATTGATCCTTGGAGGAGACAATAATAATTTGAGGGTAATTACTTCTAATATGTAATTTATAAAGGATTTTTTTTTCTTTGATAGAATATTAGAGAACTATTTTTGAATATATGGGATTTAACTTTAGAAGAAATAATTTAGAAAGTTTAATGAATTTTATGTTTGGGGTGTATGTCAAGAGTCAATTCTGCAAGTACTTTAAGAATATTTTACTTTGTTTGCATTAAATATTATTTTTGCAATATTAAATTATTAAAAATAACTAAATATATACTATAATTGTTTAAATATCAAAAGTAAAGATAACATTGTAAATCTAAGCTAATTAAATTAAGTTGTCAAAGAAGTTAGGTTTAGAAAAAGATTTTATTACTTTCTTCTAAATCACTTTCGGCAAGAAAGAGTACTTCAATTTCTAAGGGAAAAAGTACTGCTTACTTTATTAACCAAACATCAATTTTTAAGAGAAAAACGTGCTTCTACTCTTCATGACAATTTTGAGGACAATCTAATTTGATTATTCCAATTTCTATTGCTTCCCAAGAGAGGGGGTTTGATTATATTCAAATTATTTTAGTTGCTCAATACCTATGTTAAAGGAAAAATAGATTTTTTTTTTTGTGATAATAGGAGTAACAAATTATTTAACACCACATACAACATTTTAGATTCGAATCTTTGACATGAAGGAGAAAAAATATTAAGACAATATCGGGTGTTACTGCATCATTAAGGGTGCGGACCAAAAAAAAAAATTGATAATAATTTTATCTATGCATCTACCTAAAAAAATCCATCTCTAATTTTAATATTTTCAAAATCATAAGCTGGATTTACAATTACTTTGACATGTGTTTTTTTTTTTTTTAAGGACAGTTTAGTGGTTGAGCATTGGTTACTTCATCTTTGAAGTTTTAAGTTCAGATCTCATGGAAGAAAATGTGATTTAGGGTTTAGGCAATTTTGTTATGCTTGTTGTGTAGTGTTTGTTGAAAGAAAAATCTATAAAATAGATATTTTATGTGTAAAAGTGTGTAAAGAACCAACAAAGAATCTCTTATTAAAATGCAAAAAAAAAAAAAAAACTCTTATTAATTAATCCTATCGATATACTTATGAGAAAATCTCAAAGGCCATTTTATATGCCAAACATATAATATATAATATGATATGATTGATTAATTCTCATATTATTAAAAAATACATTTTTAATTAAAAAATTTGAGTACATATTGAATTTTCACTCTCCCCTAGTCATCATTGAATAAAAAATTAACTAAATTAATCCATGTGTTTTGAGCACCAAAATATATTTAATCTCAATCATGAATTCCTTTGTTGTGGAGTTTGACTTGCATATTCTACATATTCAAGTAATTTTTTAATTCATTCAAGAACTAATAATTAGATATACTCTAGGCACATGGCATATGGACAAGAAATGGCTTATTGAATTATTCTTAATTATTTCCCATATCCAGGTTTAATATTCTAATATTATACCTTGGTGGAAAATTATTAATTATATAATGCATGGTCCTGTATATATCAACCTCTTTTCTTCTCTTCTTAAATAATATATAAGATTTTGTAAATTACAGTGCAAAAAGGCATTTGCTTAAATAATAGAAAAGAATAAATTTATTTAGTAGTAACTTGAGGGGGATTGCATAATTAAATAATTAGTATATAATTTGTAATTAAATCAATTGGGATATTAACAAATAACGAGGTGACACGTGGAGAAATTACTATAATTTGAATTATTCAGTTCACCCCGTCCACTACTTTAATCTTTTATATAGTCTTCAAGAAATATATAACTTAGTAAAGAATCTTAAGCTTCTTTGTTGCTTGTACTAATAGTCCAAGAAGAAAGCCAGAAAGCAAAAGCTGACTTTGACTTTGTATTGGTTAATTAGTGGTTAATCACAAAATCTTTATAACTAATTTTCTATTTACAGCATTTGATTTTAATATGTATTAGAAGCCCAAAGGTGTTCACATATATTGGTTTTCTAAGTATTTCTTACCCACTTTTCCTATAGACATTCCATTCTGCTCCAACCCCATTTAATTTGATTAAATTATTTAAACTTTTGTGATTAGGGTTTATAAAATTTTACATAAAAGTGCTAAATTCAAGTTATAGTAATAATTTACTCTTTAATCAAACAATTGTACATGTTGCGACTGTAATTACATAATAATTAATAAAATTACAATAAATACAAGAGAATGAGTCTGTTATGAAGTAAAATTTCGATTATAAAATTTAACATAACAATAATATTATATTTAAAATTATGATATAATGATCAATAAAAATATACATAATCTTGCATGCAACTAAAAAATTTCCTTTACCAAAAAAAATAAAAAAAATTCAGAATATTTTTAATGATCGTCTTTCATCAATTCATGGGGTTTTTTTAATGAAGTTTGTTTAGTAAAAGCTCAGCAAAGTATAGCTCTACACACTCATTATGATGGGCAGTGATGATCAATTGCAGCATCTTATTATCAAAGCCTATTAATAAAATGGACCTCACATGATCAAACTCATCAACTTATCCAAAAGCTCATGTGACAAGCACTTTGCTTTTCTTCTAACTAGAAAACAAGTATTGTCAATCAAATTTTCTATGAGCCAAGCAAAGATTTCTAAAGTTAATCAAAATTAATTAATTAACTCTCTCAAGGGATCCTAGAGGCATGGCAACTTGTAGGACCCATCTTCACATGGATTCACGTGTCATAGTTCCTAATCCTTTGATTATAAAATATTAAATTTCTTAGCAATTGGATACAACATTCCAAAGCTAAAGTCGCAATATTGATGGACCCCCTTTTAACCCAATAATTACGAGTTCTAATTAAAATAATCCCTACCCATGTAAGACCACTAAAAACAACTATATTCTCTTCTTGCGCTATTCACCTTTCCAAGTGTAAGAATAACACCATTTGCAACTGCTAGCCTATCTTTGAGATAGTGAGAAGGCAATAAACTACAATAATATTTAAAGCAACCCACTAAGCTTGCATTAATGAAATGTAGACCACCCATTATCCTTTTCATATAAAAGGAGTAAATTACGTTTTCTTCCTTAAATTTTGATAAAATTATAAAAATTCTTTCTTGGTTCTGAAATTTCATTCATCTCCCCTCATATTTTAAAATTATGGACAATAAAATTTTTATGAATTTAAATTTGATCCATTATTGATGTAAAATGTTTTGCATTATTGACGAATAAAATTGTGCTATATCATTAATAAAGTAAAACTAATTTAGAATGTTTACTAACATTAAGAGTGTTGTTGAAGAAAATTATATCCCTCTGACAACCATCCAATAACGTATTGTAATATAATGTGATGATTGTAATCGAGAAATATCGGATTTTTACTCAGGATGCAGAAGTTTTCTAAAAGTTTTGTCACCTATAAGAATATTGGAGAATCAATTACAAATATTCACCATGATACATGTGACAATTGTATACCCTATATTGATGTACTACGTACATTATAAGGTCTAACTGATCCATCTCTAATCCTATATAAAGGAAGTAATTCCTTAGGTTAAAAGGAGCTAAATGATTTTCCTCTAGGACATAACTTGTATGGTAGAGCATGATATTAAATATAGTCTAGAGAGGTTATTCAATCTCCTTTACAATATTAATAAAATCTAATAATTATTTGTTTTGATTCATTATTTCTTCCTTCTATGCTTACAACATTTAGTCACGAGACCCATCTTCAACTAGTATTTTTAACAGATTTTTAATTATATACATAAAAATATATGAGTGAGTAATAGTATAAAATCCTTTACATTCTAGTGCCTCAAAATTTAATCCAATTTACATTAGCTTTAAGTTTGATGCAAAGGAGGCATTTATCATTTTCATAAACAAAAAGGAACTTTTTGTAATTTCAAGAAAATTGAGAGAAAATTAATGTAAATTGCTCTACATAAAAGTGAGAGACAGAATTGAAGTCTAAACCTATGGTGGGGTAGATGCATACATCACCCAAGAAGAAATCCCGGAAAATATGTTGGCTTTGTTTTCAATTCCTAGTTGTTAATTCTTGTCATGGAGTACACGTCATCTTTTTTGGACCCATTAAAATGTAATTTGACCTAATTTTGCAAGAGCCAATTAGTGTCAAATAGGATCTTACTTCTCTTGAGAGAAACTAAAAGAGCAATAATATTGAAGATGTATTGGTTGACACTATATGGCCTTCAATTTGTTAGAAGAGAAAAGGCAGCCCTCAATTGTGACTCCATATTTATCAAACTCTAATTGGTCCGATTTGCCATGGCTTTTATTCATTATGTTGGAGACTTTCCTTATGTCAAATAAATGGGCCATAGGCCTCTCTTCCAAGCTGATAAAATGTGGTCTAATTTCGTATTTTCTAGGTCAAATTAACCCACTGATCAAAAGCTAAGATGGAATTTCCTGTACATAACTTAGTAGCTCTCACTATGCGGCTGCAATGTTTGAGATGAATTTATGAAAAATTCAATGATCAATATACTTTATGTTTTGATCAGAACCTTAATGTTTCTCAAAATTTATTTATTCTCGAACATTATCCTTATGTAACAAATATATCTTCTCATTTTCCTTATTATATGGTATATTAGCTACTACATATGCTAAAAGTTTAAAAATAAAGATGAGATACTAAGTCATCTCTTAAAAAAAATATTTATAGAATAAAATAAATTTCGATTGTTTGTTGTTTCGTTGTGTAAGAAAAATTGATGTTGTAATTATTAATTAGAACCTCTGGTTATATGAAAAAAGATTATTATAAATTAATTTTATTATATAAAGAACATAGTTCTTTGTATTAACACAGATTCAATGATACATGACTTTCATCATTTAATTCTACTTTTCAAATTTTGTATACTCTTTATGTATCATTTTAGGATGTATCAAATCAATAATAAAACTTTAAAACAACATTAAGTGTCATTGTGCCTTAAAGAATGTTGACAACATGTGTTAATGCTTGATGCAAAAGTACAGTGACCAAACTGGTGTAGCCCTTATTGCGAAGAATAAGTGTTCAACTGTTGGAATCATGATTATACACATTCCTTGATCAGTTTAGCGAATAAATTTTAGTAAATTAATAATAGTATTGTACGTAATTTTTATTGTTAACTTTTTGTGGGGAACAAAATAATTAATATAATTTTTGTTTACCATTTTTTTCCCTAAAAAAAATCTTGGTTTTGACTTGACTAATTGATTTAAATGTATCTAGAAACTTCGATTAGAGAATTATTTATCCTAAAAAAGAGAAGAGATTAGAGTGTTGGACCGCACTTAATATAGGAAATTTGACTATTCGTTTATAATAGTGCACAATTAATAATTAATAGATTGTCAATAATAGGAAATTAATCATGCAGCTAGACCTAATTAACTTGTGGATTAATTAGCTGACAACCTAAAAAATTAGATATCCATGATTTTCAAACTTCAAAGCACCAACTAATGAAGAAATGTTACGACAAGAAATGTTATGAAATAGTAAGAAAATTTAATTCCCAATCAAAATATAAAACCTTTATAATGTCATTAAAAAAAAAAAAGCTAATCAAGATGTGCTTTCAGAAAGAATAATGCAACTTGCAAATTTTATTTATTCTTTACATGTATATATATATATATATGTATAAAAGAGATTAAATTATGTATGTTCAGATAATATTTGTTTAATATAAAATTTAGATTGATGATTAACACAAACGAAGACAAAAAAGGATTCTGAAAGGGGTGAAAAAACAGGAGGTAAATTAGATCAAATAACCCAAAGTGCGTCTAGATGTGATGTTAATATTTATCATTGTATTGGCCAAGTTGCAAGCAAATTAGAGGGAAATGCACAAGCAAAGGGTGAAAATAAGAGCTTCTAAATAAACATTGTTACCCACAAATGATAATTTCTCTGTTAATAGAATTATCTTCCTCGTTTTAAATGATAAACAGAAAGAAAATGTATAAATCATTAAATCTAGGATAATGCTTTTTATTTGTGGATTTGTGTTAAGAGAGATTCAATAATTTGCTTCTTTAAAAGTGGCATTGACATGCAAAGGGGGCTTGCTCAAAATGATCATAGTTCTAATTTGATTAAATTAGTTAGTTCATCCTGTTTAATAATTTATTGTTAATTAGTTGAACAAATTAAAATATGATTTGATGAATTTTTCAATTTATTATTTAGTTTAATTTTAAAAATATTCAATTAGAACTCAAGGTAATTTTTTTAGAGTGAGTCTCTATTAATATTTTTAAACATTCTCTAATAGTATGAAGTAAAGGACTACTTTTAAATTTAAAAACCCTAATTCTATCCAAAGGATGGTGATAGGCCTGGCCATATTTTTAGGTTGATAATAATAAAGACGTGATTTTAACATATGAAACCATGAAAGTAAGTTATATAGTGAACTCATAGTTAAAGTAAATAAAACCATCTCCTTTAGAGGATTGTTGATATGTTATCTTTTGTTTGGCTCCAGACATAACAATAGTTCAATCAATGAAGAACTCTTATTCATTATAGGATAAAGATCATTAATCTTTTGTGGATCAAATTTTTTTAAATAAGCCAAATACAAATCGACTTGGAAAAATAGTTAAATAACTTAACTTTTTAATGACATTTATTGTATATATTCTCACTATAATTTATTTGTGTCATTTAATATCACAATTAATGTCAATACTTTAATTACAATTAATTTATTCATATTAATTAAATTTATACAAAATATATCATTAGTATTTACTAATTTGAGTGTATTATTCTTGCAAAAGGTATATCACTACAATTATTTATAAAAATATATAAAAACAAGTTTAATATAAAATGATATATTTTGGAATTGCATTAGCAAAGTATATATCATTCTGATTTGCATTATTTCAAAAAGGAAAAGAAAGTTTTTTTTAACATCAGACAAAGATTAAATGTGCATTTAATTTTAATACTATACTTGGATTCAATACACTATAAGAATTTCAACAAATTCTAATGAATAAAATCCGTTGGAATTTTACGAAATTCCATTGGAATTGGCCATTCCAACGGATATTGGTCTGTTGGAATACCGCTCATTGGAATGGCCAATTCCAACGTCCCATTCCAACGGATTTCTTATTCTAACGGAAATTCCAACGGGCAACGTCCGTTGAAATATCCATTCATAAAATTTATCCAACGAGTTTTTTAAATGGATTTTCCAACAGATATGTCCATTGGAATCGTATTCCAACGAACATAGTCCATTGGAAAATCCATTGGAGTAGTGATTTAGTTTTTTTTTTGTTTTATTTATTTTTATCCACTTAAAGGGATATTCTAATGGGTAAGTCTCTTGGAATCATATTCCCACGGATTCCGTCCATTAGAATATCCATTAGAATATTAAATTATTTTATTTTTTTAATTTTTTAATAATTTGAAAAATATTCCAACAGGTCAATGTCCGTTGGAAGTTCTGTTGGAAATAAAAAAAATTCTCAATCATTTTTTTATTTTATATATTACCCAATTCAACAAAATAGTACAAGGAAAAAAAATCATAGTAAACAACAAGTAATATCTAATGAGAGAAAATTCATATAATAAATAATATAAAAAATCTAAATGTAACAAT
>JANHAO010008458.1:0-19223 GCA_026873985.1 Saraca asoca | reverse complement strand
ATTTGATTAGAATTCAATTGATAAATGAACAAAGATTGTATACTAAGTCTCCAACGAGATAAGGGCAAGATCTGATTTGAATTCCTTATTTTAAATTGTCTACCACTCTTTTAAATTCTTATATTACTTAATTAGGGACCTGACAACCCTATTGGATTGCATTGAAAGAATGGTGTAGGCAAGAGCATATGAAATACCACTATTTAATTTTTTTCTTGCAACCTCATTGACTTTGCCTAAATTAGCAAAGAAAATCATAAATACAACATTCAAGAGAGGTTTATTCTTTAAACTTATTATGTGAAGGAATGGAGATTCAATGAAAAGTTTTCAAGTTAAAAGGAGAAGGCAAATGTTGCCTAGAACAAAGTGTAACTCAAGTCATAAGGTAGTTTCATTTATTAAAAAATAAAAAAAGTGAAAAGTTGAATGTGCAGCATGGATTGTAATCCTTGACAAAAATGTATGAAAATTGACTAGTTTGGGGATTGAGGTAAATAAATGATGGTGAATCCAAAAAGGTAATGTTGACATCGAATTTTGATAATGACCCAAACTCCAGCCAACGGGGGGATTCTTATGAGATCTCTAACCTCTGTCCAGTTCAAATGCAACAAAATCACAAGATGAACAAAGAAGAAGAGAAGAGCAAAGAAGGAGACACAAGATTTTATATGGTTCGGCCAAATCCGAGTATCACCGGATCCTACAGCCACAATAGCGTGATATTGAAATGGTTTTTTTACAGAGTTACAACACTTTAAATTTCTCTTCTCTATTTTGTCAGAGTTTCTACTGGTTTTTCTCAGATCCTCCTTTACAGAAGGCTCCTTACTCATATTTATAGAGGAGAGAAGGTTACAATGGCAATCATATATGTAGTAAATCTATTACATTAACATTTAATGTAAAAGATAGAATACATAGACTAAATCTCCTCTTTCAGCTACTACAGATTATCTTCTGTAGGTAGGTCCCATTTGTCTATTGAACTAAGGCAAGATTTAGTCTTCTATCTGGTGAGCTATGTGTTGCTACTCGCACTTTGCTGATTGAATCACACAGTTTGGGGTCGTGCAGAAAATCAAGAAGGAGATGTTGCACTTGTCCTATCGAGCTCGAGTTCAAGCTGAGGCATCATGTTCGCAACACAAATTGAAGGTGTAATGATCTGGACAGTTCTTCTAACTGGCCCATTTGTTGCTCTTAGGCTTTTCGCACATCCATCCAAGATGAATCAATTTTTACATATAACATAAGGCCCCCAACTCTCAGCTCGTGTTGCAGGCTGGGAGTTGAAACTCTTCACTTTTTGATTAGTCAAAGCCTTTCCCCGAGACTATCATTTCATCTACTCTAGGCTATGCTCCTTATAACATGTCTCCAATAGTTATTGTTGAGTCAAATTTATCCTTTTTCAAGGCCATAAATGATGACAGTTTGGAGAAGTGAATATGGATTCTTCGATTGAGCCGGCCCTGGCTCTATATAAGGGAAAGGCAATCCTTTGTACCACTGTGCTGAGCAAGTCATGGAATTTTCTGATAAACCACCACCATTTTTGGCGTTCTATCTTTCAGTTGAAGCATGTATGGTCTGCTACATAGAGAATCTGGAAGACTCGGCTTCTTCGCTAACATGGGAGGATCTCATATAGATCTCAGATTGCACTCTCCTGACTCTGTCGAGAAGTAACTGTTCAGCCAGCCAAGCTTCTGGACTTCCTGATTAGCTTTCTTTAGGAGGAGTAGGTTGTCGAGGGAAATAAGGAGCTGTAGTGCTGTCGTTGATTGTGCATTGGAAGAAGAAAGTTGCAACGCACGGGCTCTAATAAGCTAGGGTGCTGCCATCCATGTCCAGTTCCTCTTCTTAGTCATAGGTTTTCCCTTTTGTATTTTGATTAGCCTGCATTTAGGGCTTTCTGATGTACATCTACCTCGTTGAGGTCTTTTAATGAGTGGAGCTTCAACTTTTTTCTGCAATTTTTTGCTTGTCATCTTGTTTCTCATATGAACATTTTTTTCTTTCAATCCACGTAACCTGCGTGAAATCAAAAGGTAGCATGAGTTGTGAATTAGAGTGATCTCATGCTCAGGCCGATCCTGTGGCCAAATAAATAGATAGCTTAGTGTGAAAATCATTAAATAGCAAGATAAGTTCGCATGAAAGCTGTGAAATAATTGAGTTCACATGAGAGCTACGAAATTAACAAGTGAGCGATCTCATGCTCGAGCTAATCTCTTGGCCAAATGGATACGTTCGCATGAGAGCTACAAAATTAATAAATACACATGAGAGCTGTGACTTTAATAAGTGAGTGATCTTCTGCTCGGGCCGATCTCATGGCCAAATGGATACGTTCGCATGAGAGCTGTGAAATTAATAAATGCGCATGAGAGCTGGGACTTTAATTGATTTGCGCGAGAGTTGTGAAATTAAAGTTGGTCGATCTTATGGCCAGGGCAATCTTGTGCCCAAATAAAGGGTGATCGATCTTGTGGTCGGGGTGATCTTGTGCCCAAATAAAGAGTCTGACTGATCTTGTGGTCAGGGTAATCTTGTGCCTAAATAACGGGGTGACCAATCTTGTGGTCAGGGCAATCTTGTGCCCAAATAAAGGGGTGCCAGTTAGGCGAATCACATGTTCAAAGAAAAATTTAAAATTAGTAGTCATATTCAAAATGTTTACATAATTTACAAAAAGAGTACAAAAGTTTAAAAAATCATCCTGATAGTAGGAGATTGCTCTTACTTAGTGTCCCGTCGGGATGGCTCAAGCCGTTGCATGCAAGCCTACGCAATGTAGCCTTGCAAATGACCTCTCATGATGAGATCCTCTATTGTATCTCTCAGTGGCCAACACTCTGAGGTGACATGCCCAAACTCATTGTGGAATGCACAGAATTTCCCTCGATTGAGTCTGGACTTGCTAGGAGTTTTCAAGGGTGGAGGCTTTTCGAAGTCCTTTTTGTCCCTTTCCATTGCAAAGATCTTATCCTGAGTGTTTGACAAGATGCTGTAGGTGTTGTGATGGCCTGGAAATGGGGGTCACTCATCCTTACTCTTCTTGGTGAGCTGGCACTCAGGGCTATCATTCCCGTTCCCATGGTTACCTCTTTTCTTGCTTTAAGTCAAGCTGCTCGACTTGGACTTCTGTGGGTTGAAAGTTTCATCCCATCTGATCTGTTTTGTGGCCCACTCATAGAATTCACCTAGGTTGCCAACCGGGGATAAGAGTTTTCCATCTTGACAAAGTCCCAACGAGACAACAATCAGGATAGCCTCATTCGAGGGCTTCTCAACATTATTGATCTCGCGCCTGAAATAAGCTATGTAGTCTTTTAGCATCTCATACTTGCCTTGGAAAATTGTAGCAAGATGGCACAAGGGCACGAGCTACTTCCGCAGTGCTTGGTATTGATCAACAAACTTTTCCTGGCATTCCTCCTAACTACTGATGTTATGAGTTGGGAGATTCCTAAACCACACTTGAGGAACTTCACCCAAAGTTGCAAGGAACACGCAGCACCTAACAAAGAGGTTGCAAGCTTGCAAATTCATCTGGATGTTGAACAGGTCCAGGTGGTTATGTGGGTCACTATCTCCGTTATACAGTGGAATAGCTGGAACTTTGAGCTTGCAAGGAAGGGGCTCTTCCATGATTTCTTTGGAGAAAGGGGTCTGCTCCTCAAAGCGGCTTCGATCACTTTAAGCCTAAGGATGCTCCTCCAGGTGCTTGACCCTTTGAAGGAGGTTTTCCACCAAAATGTCTAAGCCCCCCAATCTTTGGCTAGAGACTTAGCGGCTTGGTTCAGTGTTCTGGCCATATGGATGGCAATGCAGAGTCTACTCCTTGTTAACTTCACCAGAATGCTCAATCTCAAACACGACGGTCTTAGCTCACCTTTGCACATTTTGGGCTTGTGCTTGCACTAACGCTGTGACTGTCTTAGCCAGTTCTCCCACCATGTGCCCAAGTTTCTCCTGATGCCGGAGCCAGGTTTGCGGTCTATCGACGTTGTTGGCGGTAAGAGTAGGTTGTGTTGAGCTGGCTAGAGGGATTCCAGTAGCTGCTCTGATGATAGGAGCAGTGGACGAATCCATCATCGAGACATGGCCATCCGAAGGATGGGGCTGTGCATTTGAGGCTCTAATGGCTCTTCCCTTGGCCATTGCAGTAGGAAGCGAACCAGAATATGTGAGATCCCCACAGATGGTGCCAAAATGTTGACATCAAATTTTTGTAATGACTTAAACTCTGGCCATGGGGGGATTCTTACGGGATCTTTGACCTTTGTCCAGTTCAAATGCAACAAAATCACAAGATGAACAAAGAAAAGGGGAAGAGCAGAGAAGGAGACACAATATTTAATGTGGTTTAGCCAAATCTAGGTATCACCGAATCCTACGTCTATGGTAGCGTGATATTGAAATGGTATTTTTACAGAGTTACAACACTTCAAATTTCTTTTCTCTATTTTGGTAGAGTTTTTGCTGGTTTTTCTCAGATCCTTCCTTATAAAAGGCTCCTTCCTCATATTTATAGAGGAGAAAAGGTTATAATGGTAATTACATGTGTAGTAAATCTATTACATCAACATTTAATGTAAAAGATAGCATACACAGACTAAATCTCCTCTTTCAGCTACTGCAGATTATCTTCTATAGGCGGGCCCCATTTGTCCATTGAAGTAAGGTAAGACTTGGTCTTCTGTCTGGCGAGCTATGCGTCACTACTCGCACTTTGCTGACCAGATCGCACAGTCCGGGGTCATGCAAATCATCAAGAAGGAGATGTCGCACTTGTCCTATCAGGCTTAAGTTCAAGCTGAGGCATCACGCTTGCAATACAGATTGAAGGTGTAGCGATCTGGACAGTTCTTCTGACTGGCCCATTTGTCGCTCTTAGGCTTTTCACACATCCATCTAAGATGAATCGATTTTTACATATAACTGGTAAGTATTCAATAAATAAATAAAACAAAATATGCTTATCATTAATAGCTCTCTTTATTTTGATTTTTATTGTTTCCTTTCCTTGATAGCCAAATATTATAAGTTAAATTAAAGATCTGTTGATCTAAATTAATTTGATTGTCTACATTAGTGAAGAGTTTTAAGAAGAACAAGCCTATGGAGTGTCTTGAAATAATAGTAAGCTTAAATTTCATTATTCATGAGTTCAACTCACTACTAACTTAATTTTGGCTAATCTTATACCTTTGCTTTCATGATTGGATTTCAATTACATATGAATTATGAAATTTCTCAGTTACATTTTGAATAATCTCTTAAATCATATAATGTGGAAATCAAATGTCTTTCATTGTTCCAAAGTCCTCTATCCCTTAGTTCATCATCTTTTAATTCTGTTTTATGTTTCTATTACTTTGCATGAATGTTTTTTTGCTTCTCTACTGCACTTTTTTGTATTTGAATTAATTTTTTTTATGTTGATAAAAAGTAGAGAAGAACTAATTTTGGGATGTTAATGTTCAATTGATTAATATGGTCATATTTCTAATATCCTTAGGAAACAAATTATGAGATTTATGTGAATTTATTACATAGATGTAGAAATAACCCCTATTGAGCATAAATTTAAAAAAATAGTAATAATAAAAGAAAGAAATTAAGGGATTTAATGACCCTTTTGAAATTTTCATGACCTTTATCAAGAGGGGGAAACTTAGGTAAATAGGTAAAAAGAAGTTAAATGAGTCATGTGTTAGGAATTTAATAAGTAAGAGTCTTGGATTTATTATTTAAGGTTGCATGATTTCCATGATAAGGAATATTCCCACTAAGCCACCTTAAGGCACGAGAAAACATATTTTTAGTAGTATAGAGCAACATTACAAAGGAAAGGAATAAATATAATTACAATAAATCATTATAACATTTTTTTAGAAAAATGGAACCAAAATTGTTTGATAATTTATATTTGACTTTTTGCATTCCAAGAAAATTAGAATAGAGTAGGAAAATTAAATTAGGGAACATGGAGAATATTAGAAACTAGGTTTGAGCCCATATTAATTTTAAGAAAACAATAGCCCTTATCACATCTTTTTGGTAATAAGGGAACCCATTGGGCTACCAAAAACAAGAGAAAGGAATACTAGGGAGGGCCTTTTTGGGTGAGGGCCAAACAAACAAATATATCTACATATATGGGGAAGGCCTAATTTAGCCAACCCTAATGGAGGGTGCCAAATGGGCCCTCCAACAAACTGGACATACCCACTTTCCTCAACCCATTTGTATAAGCTCTATGATTTTCATAAAGATAAGGGTGGATGTCCCATTAATAAGTGAAGGATAAAGCAATCGTAACATACCAATGCATGTAGATGTCATGCAAAGGGAGAGAAGAGGGCTCTAAAGTAGATTTATAACTAGTCTCCCTACCCTTGATCATTCCCTATCATCCACTCACCCTCATTCCTTCTCTTTGCAAACTATGCTAACCTGTACTCCTTCTCTTCACTATACGTAGTCAAGCTCTTCAAAAGGGAGCCTGGCCTCTTTTGAAATGCTCCTCTAACTGAAGCACTCACCATCATAGAAGTAGACACTCTCATTTTCAAGATTAAGAGGCTCATTCTTCTTCAAGTTATTCCTCTTCACATAAAGTGATTACTCTATCTGTAACCCTACTTTGGTGTCTTTTGACTCACTAACTAATACTTCATCCAACTTGGGTAGTGGATCGGTTCTCTTAGAAATTTGAGAGATTAAGTTTTGCTCATAAAAACACAATAGGATAAGGGTGTATGGGTAAGTATTCAAGAATCGAACATTGCATGTCTAAATCATAGTGACTAGAGCTAAAATCTTCACTTTAGAGTCCATGGCTTGATTTTTATAAAATTTGGTAAATTACTCTTAGAAATAGCCAACTGAGTTATTGCATGTGGAAAATTGTGAAAATGGACTCATGTATGTAGAGGTTCAGGTACTCTATATAAAGAATAGAGAAAATTTATTATATGGTCTTGCTTAGTGGTTTGGCTACTGAAAGGGAATAAGAAAGGAAAAAGTTATAATCTTGCTAAATTGTAATGACATGAGGTTAAAATCATGAGTGTGTTAGATGTGATCTTAAATGATACCCACTTGTATGTTTGATTGATGATCTTGCATGTTAAGATTTAGAGGTGAATGGAATTGCATGTGAACAAATCTTGGATTTGTATGACAAAATTTTTGGATTTTGATGGATACATGGTTTGGGCAAGGCTAGAAACATACTTTGTGTTTATGTTATGATCTTGCATGAATAGTGAGCACTTAACCAAATTTTGACGAGTAAAATATTGAACTTTAGAGTGGAAAATTCTAAAGAAAAATCCTAAACATGCTTTGAACAAGTAAGGATAATGTGAGTAAAACGAAGAATTTGATTTTCTTGCTTTTGCATGGCTAGATTTCAATAGCAAATTGTATGAATGATTTAGCTTGAATCCATATGTGATTAAACTAGAAAATTTGGTAGGCAGAGGCTCAAGTGGCTTAGCCATGAGAAAGGAAAAGTCCAATAAGATAGTTTAAATCCTAAACAAAGTGTTTTAATGGATGTATGTTTAAGCACAAAGTATTATTTTGGCTTTGTATATGTCACTTAACTTTTATAGTCTACTAAATTGTTTGAATTTTTGTGAAAAATGAAAGAGAGAACAAAAAGTGGCCTCTTAGCTAAAGTAAATAGGGCCTAATAAAGGCAATATGCTTTTTCACCTACTTGCTAAAATCATGTGAATTGGCATGTGTGGGCCCAGAATTTTGTTTGGTAAAGCAATGTGTAAATGAGCCATGTGGACTTAAAGATAACTTGGAATGCTTTTATTTTGCATTGATTGTGTTTGGCATAAGCCCAAATTATTAAGTAAAGAAAAAATAATAAGCCCATAACATTGGCCCTAGATATAAAAGTAAGAACTTAAAAATTGAGAATTTTATGACATTAGAAATAATTAACAAACTTGCATGATATATGATTGAATTAAATCAAATGTCTTGAGATTTGTATGCATCAGTGGTTTGACCATTTCCTTTATTTTTAAGGGTTATGTCTTTCCTTTAAATTCCATTGTTTTTTATGAAAGCTCTGAAGGCCTTGAGATCCAAATGAGAAATGGTGATACTTGAGAAAAAGAAAATGTGTTCACACTTGTTGATATGATGGTTGAGTGGCCAATGAGAAAAGTCTATGTACATGGCAAAAGTGATGGGGGAGAAATATTTGCATGCGAAAGTGCACTGTATAAATGAGGAGAGACAGATAAGGTTGGTTATGGAGGAATAAGGATGAGGAGAGATGAATAAGTTTGGACCGAAAGATATAAGGTAGAATTTGTATTCATGCATTCATAAGTTTACAATTTCTCATGCACATGTACATATGAATGCAAGCTTATTTATTTTAAATGAAATGCATGGATATGTTATGTAACTTAGTATGATTGATTACAAATGGTAATATGATTGAACATGCTTGTGTATCTCAAATATATTGCTTATGCCATTACATAAATCCAAGGAAATAAACAAGCAATTAAGCCACTTAATAAAAAAGCCTGTTTGTTTGTATAAGAGTGTTGTATGAAAAGTATCTAAGGAATGAAGACACTCAACACTACTAGGATTTACTAAAGTAACTTGTATGGAGTATTATTCATTAAGTCTATGTGGCTCTACCCTTCGTTTATTAAATTTTTTCAGGTACTACTCTTAATTTGCCCTAAGATGCCATCTTATGGTGATATAATTGTGACCACTAAACCATCCTATAGGCACCATCCACATTTATTTCCACTATGTGTTATTCTTAGATCTTTATTCAAGTTGCCTAGTTTATGATGTGAAGTATGAGTATGTCTTAGGTTCGGATATTTTAGCCATGTTTACGGGTGTTCTTTTGATAGCATTTTTTTGGTAGCTCACCCCTGGTTATTTGTTTTGTTCAAAGTTAACTTAGTATTATTTGTGTCAATAAATTATGGCTCCTGTTAGGGTTTGAGTGAGAGCCACCTAGAGACTTAAGTGACACCCTCTACATATTTTATTTTGGATAACTGTATCCAAATATTTGAATTCATGATTATGATGCATCTCGGTTGCATAATTCCATTTAATTTTTATATTTTCTTATTACTATTAAAAGATTCTCAAAAAATACATGCCCTCACATAGTGGAATGAGTATAATAGAGTCTTAGGAGAGGGTATTACAATATTAAGGGGGAGTATTGCACTTAAGGGGAGCATATAGAAGTATATATGTGTTTTGATGAAGTTTTAATGAGAAAAAGCCTATGTTGAGGGGACTATTGTATTCAGAGGGAGCATCATATGTTTTATTTTATATTTTTTTATGCTATCCCCAAAATAGTTTGTCATCATAAAAAAGGAGGAGATTTTTGACCAAGTCTCTTATTCAAAATTAATTTAGAAAATGTTTTGAAGATTGCAAGCAATTTTGGTTTCTCTATTGATTTATCTATGCAATTTTGTGCATTTTACATTGAAGATTCTTTGGTATTCTTGAAGCATTCAAAGATATCAGTATAGGACTAGGAATCTTGTAAAGTAAAAGAATTTTCAAATATTGTTTTTATTAGAGAATGATTTTCCAATTTTGTTTATTACAAATTATTGTTATCCCCAAGGCTCTACATGACTAGTTTTGATGATGACAAATGGCAAGTGGTGAATATATATGTTCAAATAGCAATGCATGTCTTTATGCTATATCATATACAATGTGCTTAGTGCTATATCATTTATAAGAGTTAATAGGCATGCTATGTTGTGGTTAATGAATATATATGATAAGATTATAATGCATGATCTTGTGCTAATTTTCTTTGATTATATATTTGAATCATACATTATGATAAATTAGATTAGACTAAATGTATGGATTGTAAAATTTATGTTTATTTTATAGGATTTTCCAAAGAGAGTGAGCATTAGAGTTAAGCTTCCATCTCTAGAAAAAAGCCAAGAAAGAAGAGTTGTTCCAAGTTTTGAAAACTTAAAAGTTGAAGCTTTGGATACTTGGACATTTCAAGAAATGCCTTAGGTCTTCATTAGATAGTGTTTTCTTTTAGGCCTAAACTTTCTTTTTAAATAGAATTTTTCATAATTTAGAGCTGAATCTTATTTTATAAATTCTTAGCTTGCTTTATCATGTTTTCTTGGTTGGCCTTGATATCAATTGATGAAATCTTTGTTTAAGCCTTGCTTTAGATAAAATGTAAAGGTATTCGATTCTTTGAATTTAGCTCATTTTTTTAAATGACTTTTGGAAGGTTTGCCTCAAAACTTTACTCAAAAAGCTTTTGAAATATTTTCAACAAAAACATTCCAAGATGTTTTTACATGATTTATCAAATTGTTTAAACTTGGAAACAAGTTTTTTGTATTTGAAATATCTCACCAAAAATATTCTAATTTATTCTTAAATGATTTATTAAATTTACTAGACTTGGAATTATGTTTTTGGATTAAAATATAAACCCTAAAAAGATTTTGAATGATTTTGAAATCAAATTAAAAAGTTTGAATTCAAAATCTAGCCCTGCGATTCGAATTGATAATTACACTTGATTTCCCAATTCTAATTGTGATCATGATCACAAGTCAAATTTTGAATTCATGATCTTGATCATAACTTTTGAACCACACCCATTATCATGGTCACAATTGTTGGGCAAATGATAGAAGGGTGTCAAAATTTGATGATTTGAATCAAAATTTCAACTATGTTTTGCAATTTTAATCACAAGCATCTAAGGGGTGGACAAATGCTTGCAATTATTGGTGATTTGAATTGGATTTAACACTATATTTTATAATTCAAATTGAAGCCTTCATAAATAATCTTTCACAATTCTAATCATGAACAAGATCACAAGTCAAATTTTGTATTAGCGATCATGACCTCAAGTTTTGAATTGTATTTGCGATCATGATCACATCGGTAAATTTTTGAAATAATGGTCATTTTTACTGAGTATCATGCTCTCTTGCTATAAAAACTCATTTCACATTTTCTCAGTAGCAAAATCCATAATTCTTAAGAGACAAACATTCTCTTTTCATCTGTGCTTCAACTCTTTATCTAATTTCTTTAGTATAAGCTAGATTTGAATGATTCCATAGCTATTGAGCTTTAATTTGTAAATTTGAACTACGGAGTTCATTAAATTTCTATCATATCTTTCAAGCACATTTAGGTTTTTTGGGGTGAGCCTTACCTAGGTTAGAAAAGGTGGTTAAGGTCTTTGCTTTCCCTTTTTAATTGAGTGGTTAAGCTTCTCAAAGGGTTCTTTTATTGTGGTTAAGCAATCATTGTTAAGGCTTATCTTGTGCCTATTTAAACTTGGAGGAACTAATTTTATTTAGTGGATTTCATCTTGGTTGAGAGCTTAGAAGTGGATGTATGCCTTGAACATTATTTTTCAAGGGGAACCACTACAAATCTTGTGTTTAAATCTCTCTATCTCTCTATCCTTACTCTCTTTATTTTCCAGCAATTAATATTATGATATCAATTTTTGCTCTTGTCAATGATTAAAATTGTGGGATGCTCTATTTTTCATTGTTGAAATTTATTAAGCATTTTATGCTTCATTATTTATCGTATTGCCCAAAAGTTGGTATGCTTAAAAGGATTGATTTTCTTCTATGAATTTGCTCATTAAGGCCTTGCCTATGTATAGTTAAATCAGTTGCTTTGCACAAGTGTTTTAATTTTTTATTTCTTGTGTGAAAACATCTTCATCAAACTATCTTGGGTTTGTTTGAATTAAAACTATCCCATGGATTTCTAAAACCAAGATATTTTCAGAAAAAAAACTAAAAATTGTGAAAGTTTTCAAAACATCTAATTCACTTGTTTGGGGTGTGGATTGCCTTGTCCTATAATTGGTATAAGAGCCATGGGCTTTTGTTTAAAGGACTTAGCCATCTTAAAAGGATCCATGGCAACCATTAAAGGCACTTCCCTGAAAGAAATTTTTATATTTCAAAATATTTGGCGTTTGAATATGTTGATATTTATAAACCTCCATTTTTTTATGGCTCTTATTTTTTAAGGTTTGAAAAGCAAAAATGGAGTGCTTTTTACAACCTCTTGATTTATATTCATGAGATACTATTAAGGATGGTTTTACCTTCAAACCATGGAGTGAATGGATGATGAATATAGAAAGGATTTTGCTTTAAATATTAAAGTTATGAAAACTTTGCATAGTAATTTGAATGACGATGTTTATGCCAAAGTTTCTAAATGCTCTAATGCCAAAGAAATTTGGGATACTTCTCATGCTTTTTATCTTGATAATTATTTTTTTATTGACAAGAGTGTTTGTGTTAAACAAGAAAAGGAAAAAGAAAAAGAGGAAGATATTGTCAAGAAAATTTTTCAAAAGGATTTACAAGAATGTGAAATGTGTTCCATGCCTCCTCATTAAGAATTCCAAGAGAAAGAAAATGATAGTTCCAAAGAATAGTAAATTAAATTTCAAATGGAAGAATCAAGCTCTATAAATCAAAAGGACTTGGAAGTATATAATTCTAATCCTAATACTAGTCCTTATTATGATGAGTTACATACTCTTAATAAATTGCATAATGATAGAATATCTATGACATTTGATTATTCAACTTCTTGTGACTTGCTAATTGAAAATAATTTATCACAAGAGGATGTTGAACATTCAACTTGTTCACTTTCCAATTCTTTGAGAGAACATATATATTTTACTCTTAGAAAGTCTATAAAACCTCTTGGCAAGTTTGAACCAAAGTGTAGTTTCTACAAAGTACCAAATTTTTCTAAATGTGTTTTTCAAGAAAAAAAAAAAAAACAACTTCTTGTAAGAATTCTATTATTTGTAATTATTATGGTCATCATGGTCATATTTCTCACTTATGCCCTATTAGAAGAAACTCTTATGTGAGAAAGAAAGAAATTTGGTTTTCTAAGGTTTCCAAATGTTTGAGTACTAATATTGAAGGACCTAATGAAGTGGGCAATAAAAAGTCCTTTTAGTACTTTAATTATGCTAAAAAGTTCTTGCAAATGTGGATAATTTGAACAAGAAAAAAAGTAATCTTCAATAAGAGCTTTTCCAAAAGAAAAAGGTAGAAAAAGAAGGATTAACATAACCAAAGTTTCTCAAACATACATTTTTGAAGTATCAAAGTTCAAACTGCCAAAGGATAAGCAATAGGTAAGAAAGAATCACCCTTTCATCGCAACAGATAAGGTATCAAATTGTCAAACCTCTTATGTTACTCTATTTGATATTCATTAAAAAGGGGGAGAAATAGTTCTAAAATATGAGCATTGCATGGAGATTGTGCTTCATCTTGATCAAAATCAGATATTAGATATTATCTTGAATACATGATTTACTTTGTCCTTATATACTTTTAGTTCTTTGAAGATATAACTTAATGTAAGGGTGGTTTGGAATGCCTAGCACATGTTTCCTTGAACATCATTGTCTATTTCATAAATAGGGAATATATGAAAATATTGTCAAAATTGATTTCCATGAATATAATTATGATGGAAATTCAAGGTACCACTCAAGGGATTGATGAGCAAAAAAAATATTTCTACATTTTTCCCTCATCCTTTACCTCTTAGAATGATAATTGAGTTTAATTTAGTGAATTAGCCTTGTTTTGTAATTTGGTCATGATTTGGAGCTTAATTGAATTAATTGTTTAATGTTAGAATTTTGACATTATTTTAGGTTTTGGGCTATAACTTGTGTTTCAGATGTTGGATTGGGTCAATCGTTATATGGTTAGAAAGATGAGAGAAAGATTTATGACTTTCATGTTGAGGCTAGAGCCTAGTTCTACTATTTGGACTCTTTAAAATTGTTGTGAATTCACTCCAATATTTTCCATCTAGATTGACCTTGTCACAATGATTGGGTTATAATTGAAGCTTCAAGGGGTCAAATGAGATAAAACCAAAGTCCAAGAGTCCCTAAGGTCCAACCTAATGATTTCAAGTTTTAAACTTAGTGACACTACGTAGTTTTAAAGGTCAACATAGAGGCTGAAGTGAAACTAGCATTTTTACTCTACATAGGATTAGCTTTGTGCTTGGACTTTTTGTAATAGCTTAGGCTTTTTATGTTGGCTAACTTGGTTAGTATTTTTGTTAGGCTTGTTGCCCTATTAGTTCACCTATTGTGGTTTGGTAATTGCTATTAAGGAAGGTATGTTTCCCTCACCATTTAGATTTGACAAAATTTATGAAAATATAAGTGTTTCTTCTTGAGAGAGTGCTCTCCTAAGGTTCTTGCTAAAACTTGAGGCTGATCAAAAGACTTATTCTTTGTAGTATTAATTTTATCACTTATCACTCTCCTCCTACCTCTCTAGAGTATGGGGTGAATATCATTCTTTTTCCTTTTCAATTTTGGTGCTAAATTGTGTTGAATTGGAGATAAATCCATGGGCATCTCACGGGAGATCACATTAGTTTGTTCTCAAAGCTTCATCTCTTCCAATTCAAGTGATATCTTTGCATTTTTCTCTTGTTTTTACTTCCATTTTCTTTCATTTTCCTCATTATGTTTCCTTGAATTTTCTTGTACATTTTTGTGCTACATTTCTTGCTCGGTTTCCATTCAAATTGCTTGCTACTTGCTGCCACAATTCTACGTCAATCTACCTAGTTGTTTTACTTTGATTTTTTTGCATGTTTCAGCCTTAATTTTGTGCAAAAAGATTTTGTGATCTTTGTGCACACTAAGTGTTTAATCTTTGCTTTTTGTGATTGAAATTTTTCTGCTCATTTTATTTCATTTCTTTACTTGATTTATTAAAGGTTTTGCTAAAAATTCTATAGAATTTTCACCCTTTTCTTGGTTGCATTTCAAGTGTTTATTAATTTGTTTAAGTGTCCTTTTCTTTGTTTTTTTTTTGTCAATTAGTGTGGGATTGAATTACACTTCATTTTAGCATGGTTTGATGCCATTTCCTTAACAATTACATCAAGTTTTGCTTGTTGTCCCCTGTTTTACCTACTATGGCCAAAACTTATGCTCAATTTTCTCTAGAATTTTTGTTAATGTCCTAGTTTATTTGTGATTGTGTTGTGCACCAAAATCATCTTCATTTTGAGTGCACTTAATTGGAAGTTGATTTAGGACATTTGTGGTTGATTTAAATTGTTGATGGCAACTTAAATGTTTGGGAAACTAAGTGCTAAAAATTTTGGGCAGCAAACAACTTGTTGAGAAAAAAAAAAGAAAGAAAAGAAAAGAGTAGTAAAAAAACAAAAAGAAAAAGAAAAAGTGTGAAAACAAAACAAAAGTGTGAAAGAGCAAATACCAAAGAAAAGAACATGTGTGAAGAAAAACAAAAAGAAACAAAAGAAAGAGCAAAAGAAAAATTACCAAAAAGAAGAACAAGTGATGTCCAACAAAAGAAAAGTTTTCTACAACTTTTTGAGCTACATTCAAGCCAAAATACTTGTCTAATTTAAGTCAAATTCCATTGTATTCAACTTGAATATATCTTTGTTGGATTGCACAATCAATATGCTACCTTAGAAATCTATTTGAGTTGCATTTACTTGACATTTTCCCCTACTTTTCATTAAATTCCCCTAAAAAAATTTTGCATTACCCTAAAAAATTTTGGTTCAGTCAAAACTTTTATCCTTGTGTTATCCAATTCTTTGTGCATTTGTTGTTCATTCCTTGCTCCTTATTCTTGTTGGTTCATGCCACATTTTTAGTGATTTAAGTGTTATGTGATATTGAATGCTACATTTTGTAAACTCTAAGTTGTGTCTCTTTAGTTCTTATAAGACTTAAAAGGAGAAGACTAGAGTAATAAAAGGCTAGAGTGTTATAAGCTTAATAGAGAGAAAAAGCCTAGTTGCAGGAACAAACATGAGTTGATTGATCTAAATACTTGTGAGGGTGTGAATTAGTAAGGTCCATATTTTCCTAACATTAATTTTGTAGAAATTTTTTTGTTTTGCTCAAAAGATGAAAGGTAGTGGATCACAACTCAATGAAGTCATGTTCACTCTAAGAGTAATACAACAACAATTTGAGAAAGTGAATATAAAGATTGATAGACTTGGTGAAAGAATCCCAAATGTGAAAAATAGTAAACACTCTCATGATGATACCAAAAGAACTAAAAGAAGAAGGGATAGAGGCAATGTGGGAAGAAAAAGTGAGAGACCAAGAAGAGAAAGGGTGGACTCAAGCTTTTCAAGGAAAAAATGATCCTGAATCCTACCTTGAATGGGAAAAGAAAGTTCAGCTAATCTTTTAGTGTCACAACTATTCAGAAGTGAAAAAGGTGAAAGTAGTAGTTGTGGAACTCACAGATTATGCCATCATTTGGTGGGATAAATTTATGCAAAATAGAAGGAGGAGTCTTGAAAGACCCATGGCTTCTTAGGAGGAATTGAAGACTATTATGAGGAAAAGATTTGTCCCTTCACATTATTATAGAGAATCGTACCAAAAGTTTCAAAGTCTTAATCAAGGTTCCAGAAGTGTTGAAAACTATCATAAAGAGATGGAGGTGGCAATGATAAGAGAAAATATGGTGAAAAATAGAGAGGCCACTATGGCACAGTTTCTTTATGAGTTAAACCATGACATTCCCAACGTAGTTAAGCTACAATACTATGTGGAGCTTAAGGATATGGTACACATGGCAATGAAAGTGGAAAGACAAATCAAGAGACAAGAGACATGTTGACAGTGAAATCTAGTTATGCCAGATTCGTTTGACGTCAGAATTTGGTTCATGTGGAGAGTTCCAGATTCCAACCAACAGGGGATGAGTTCTAGGATCCTATACTGCTTCTGAAGCATGAAGAGGCAAGAGGAGAGGGAGAAGTATGACACTATGTTTTTAATGTGATTTGGCTAAATCCAAGCAGCACCGGACCCTACATATACGGTGAAGATTTTATTGATATGGAGAATTGTTTGTATAGAGTTTTAGCTTATAATATGCAGGCCTCTCTCCTCTCTTCTAACAATGCAATCCTATTTATAGAAGAAGGAGGGGTTACATGCATTAATTATAAGCTACAGTTGCATTACATCAAGAATTAAATGAAAAAGATAATGAAAGACTACAATCTGACTGTTGCAAGACGTAAGCTATGGGGTGGGCCCCTCTTGTCGGCTATGGACTTGTATCTATAAGTGTCTTCTGCTCGATGTGGTCTTATCATGTGGAATGTTCATCATCCTAAGCTGGGGTTCCTAGCTCGGGGTCACTATGGGAGGTCGTTGTAGCAAGCTTGGTGCTACTGTAGTGAGGTGGCAAGCTCAAGCAGGATGGTTGACTGCTTCGCGAGCTGATATTGGGATGACTTCGCTATGCCATTTTCTAATGGAGGGCAAAGCGAAGCTTGCTAGGTGCCCTTAGTGAGGTGAGGGGCTTGGCTATTACTGGATTCGAGGCTCATTCTTTCAAGGCTGCTTAACGAGCTGGTCTCATGAAGACCTCATCACGTCGCTCCTGAGTGATAAGCAAGATGGTTCTCGTGGGGCATCCTTAGCGAGATGGGTGACTTGGTCTCTTCCGGGTCTAAGATCATCTTGTTCTTGTAAGGCCATTTTTTGCCTATAACAGATTCCAATCAACCGATGTAGTCCTTTTATCCCCAAACTACCTTCTGATGAATGAAGTAAGGAACAAAGAAGGTGACAAAGATGGTGGAGAGCAAGAAGAACAATGGAATGCAGTGTTTTTTAATGTGGTTTAGCTAAAACTAGGCAGTACTGGTCCCTACGTCTATAGTAGCTTTTATTAATCTAAAATAAATCCTACAGAGTTTTAGTATATTGGTTTTAGCCTGTTCTATAAGGGTCCCTATCCTTTTATTTATAGAAGGAAGAAGGTTATAATTGTAATTTTACATGTAGTAAATACATCATTACAAACATTAAATGTACAAGACAGTAATCTCTTGCAAATTGGCTCTTACAAATTGTTTTTTGTGGGTGGGCCCCATATGTTTGCTAGATTTGGGACTTGATGTAAATCTATCTATTGTTCTATCTCGTTGATCTTTTAGCTGGACAATGTGCCCGATCTTGCGAGCTAAAATGCTTGGCTTAGGGTTGTTGCTAGCTTTCTTCCAACAAAGCAAGCTTAGCTCTTGGCAAGGCAAGCTCTAGCAAGCTATCTCTCTGGCTTTAAGCCTTACTTGCATCCCAGCCTTGCAATTAGTAAGATGGAGCTACTTTGGCAAGTTAGGCTCATCTCTAACTGGTTCTTGGTCTTCACCAGGCTTTTGCCTTTCCATTACATAAAATCAGATTTTGCCCATAACATAAGCCCCCTAACTCTCAGTTCACTTTGCGGACTGGGAGTTGTAATTCTCTTGAGGCCTTATTTGCAATTGCAGTCAAAGTCTTTGCATTCAGACTACCATATTGTCTTTTCTATCCTTTCAGACTTTCAATTCATCTGCTTTGGCCATACTTCTTATTGTGGAAGCGATAGTTGTAGGCTTTATGCTTTTATTTCTGTATTTTCCTTTCTTCTAATGTAATTTTACCTCATTGAATGAGGCCTTTAATGAGTGAACTTTCTTTATTGCTTTGCACCCTTCAAATGTATTTCTTCGATAAAGAATAGTAGAATAAGATGTTTAGATGACCAATCGGCCATATTTGATTAGTAAATCTCAGCATCCAGGTGCCCTTAAAGTTAATAAATGATATTTAGATAGGTCGCATGCTAGCTGTGCTTGGAAAGATGGATTGCATGCGAGCTGCAAACATTTGGTCGCATGAGAGCTACACTTTATTGATCATGCCACAGCAACTTTGTTGCTTGGTGGGCAAGTAGCTGATTTAATTCTGACGTCTTTGCATCTTAACGAGCTCATAGCTCTTTGCTAGATCCTTGAGTGTTTAATAGTGCCTCTGTACCTCAATAAGCTCTTAGCTACGTTGGATTTTGAGTGTACCAACGGGGTAGGCTTTGTGCGGTCTCACCTCTGGATGTACCTGCATGATTTTATCTCACTGGGATGTATCGATAGGGTAGGCTTTGTGGTGTCTCACCCCTGGATGTATCCATATGATTTTATCTCACTGGATGTATCGACTGTTGGGTTTCATAGCAACAAGCACAGCGGAAATTTTAAAATTTGAAACCCAAGCCACGGATCCATGTGTAGAATATAAATCA
>JANHAO010008457.1:0-19263 GCA_026873985.1 Saraca asoca | reverse complement strand
AAAGATCAAGTAGAGTAGACTTGAATTGCGGTTTCAATTCAAGTTGAACCACTTTAAAAGATTGGTCTTTATCTCTTTATTTTTACTACACTACCTCAATTTCTGCAATTCTGATATCTTGCTCATAATTTCTGCATAATTGCTGATTCTCACTTATCCTACATGAAAATTCTACACAATTTAAATTAGATACAAGTGTATATTAATCTCCAATGAGACAAGGGCAAGATCTGTATTCATTCCGCATTCTTTAATCAATCTTTAAATGTTTAAATTAGGACCAACAGAAACCTTTAGACTGGAGGAACCCAAGCACAAAGTAGGCCCCAATGGTCCCATTATGAGCAAAAAGAGGGGTAACGAGAGTTATGATGACCCCACTCCTAATTTCACGAAGAAGGCGAAGCCTCAATGACCCAGAGGCCGCTTTGAAAGCTACAACATCTTGTTAGATATGGAGGATAGAATCTTTGCTGCAGAAAGACACAATGAGGACTTCAGAAAGCCCAGATTAATGAGGGTACCCATCAAGTCCAGAGACCAAAATAGATTTTGTGTTTACCTCAGTGAGGCTGGACATGCCACCTCAAAATGTTGGGCATTAAAAGACGTCATTGAAGACCTCATCAGAAGAGGCCACCTACAAGATTATGTGGTAAGACCGCCTAAACAATGCACTCAACAGGCTCAGCAAGCTGCCTACCAAGAGCTTGAACCCTCCATCAGAACCATATTCTAATCCTATAACACTCATTTGTCATCAATGACGATAAGTTATATCAACTATTGTATGCTAAATCAATTAAGTCACTGATTGGCCAAGAAAGCATTATCTAGACAAAGAGTTTTCACCCTACCATTGCAAGGATTCATCCGAGGGTGAGACGGCGCAAGGCCTACCCCATCGATACATCCAAGCGAGCCATATTCCATGAACTGCGGCCAAGAGTACAAATACCTCGACCACTAAGCAATGAGCTTGCTGTGGGGCTAAGCAACAAGCTTGCTGTCTCACTGAGCAATGAGCTTGCTGTGGGGCTAAGCAACGAGCTTGCTACGGGGCTGAGTAATGAGCTTGTTGTGAGATTAAGTAACGGGCTTACTGTCCCACTGAGCAACAAGCTTACTGTGAAATTGGGCAACGAGCTTGCTGTGGTACGGAGGTGCAACCCTACTTGGCGAGAGTTATCACCTTGCCACAACAAAATAAGACCGAGGATGAGACGACCCTAGAGCCTACCTCTATGATGCGCTCAAATTTAATGATAGGCCACCAGCCCACTACAGCACAAGGATGCTGAAACAAAATCGTTGCAATTTTCATGCAACTAAGCACCCACAGCTAGCATGCGGATAGAAAATCATAACTCTCATGAGGATGAACTCTCATGGCTCAAACAAAATCCCTCAGGCATAGCTCACATGTGGCCCCACTCTTATTCACAATAGTTTAAGCAACCAGAAAGGTAAAGCATGACTGATTGGCCAAAAAGAGATTTTATTAATCATCAGAAATTTGCATACAATGATGTACGAAGCATCCAGTACAACATTCAAGGAAAGAAAAGCTCATACAGCAAAAAGACCTTACTTAATGAGGCAAAATTAAATCAAAAAAAGAAATGTAGAAACAAAGGTAAGAAGCTCAAAAGCTTGGCACTACCATCCCTACAAAAAGAGTAGAAGGCCAGTCAGTGAGCTCTCGCCTATAGGAAGGACATCAATCTCCAGCTGCTCCTACTTATATTTCTCCAGCGTATCTACCTGAGCCAGAGTAAATCAAAAAGTCATAAGAAGCTAGTGACCTAACAGCAACTCACAAGTAACACCGGGAGGAAATAATCTAGAACTGCACAAGACTCCTAGGAGCCCACCAGATGGATCTTGCAGCAAAGTCGCATGCAACAGGCTATCTGTGCCTCCCAACACTCTGCAATAAACCATCCATGCCTCGACGAGCTTCGTTGTAAGCAAAGCTAACAGAAATGTAGGGGGCTCTTCAACCTTTTTCATCAGACTCTCCTACGATAGAAAAGAGTAAAACCCCCACAGGTATAAAAAAACTCACTCAGCCGATTGAAGAATCCAAAAGGCATCTGATTGATCTTCATCCAACGACCCAAAACAAGCAACAACGCCACGCCAACGACCAAAAATGGCAAACATAAGAAAGCATGGTCTAAAGCAGAATGAAATGACATCTGAAATGATAATCTGATCAAGCAAGGACACTAACTGAAGATACGAATCGAGCCTTAGAAAACTTACAACTCCCAATTTGCAAAGTAAACTGAGAGTTGGGGGCTTATGTTATAGGCAAAAAGCAGCCTTAAAAGAACGGGAGAGCCCTAAACCCGGCAGAAGCCAAGCCCCTCAGCTCGCCAAGCGCACCCAACAAGCTTTGCTTTGCCTTCCATCAGAAAGTGGCACAGTGAAGTCATCCCGATATTAGCTTGTGAAGCAGTCAATCATCCTACTTGAGCTCTCTACCTTGCTAGAGCGGCACTGAGCTCATTACAGTGACCTCCCATAGTGACCTCGAGTAAGGAACCCCAGCTCGGGATGATGAACACTCCATGCAGTTAGACCACACTAAGCGGAAGACGCTTACGGATACAAGTCCATAGCTGACAGGAAGGACCCTTCCTACAGCCTACATCCTACAATAGCAGAATTTTAGTTTTTATTATCTTTTCCATTTATATCTTGATGTAACACAACTATAACTTGTAATTAATGCATGTAATTCCTCCTTCCTCTATAAATAAGATTGCATTGTTAGAAGAGAGGAGGGAGGCTGACATCTTATAAGCTAATACTCTGTATAAACAATCCTTCGCATCAATAAAATCTCTGCCATAGACGTAGGATCCAGTGCCACCCGGATTTAGCTAGACCATGTTAAACCTTGCCTTTCCCTCTTCTTCCTCTTGTTTATCCATGCTCACCGCACCTCTTCTCAATATAGAAAATAGCTTGGTAAGAGAATTGATCTCCCATTGATAGGAACTTGGCCCTAAACCAAATTCCACCATCAATAGATAGAAACCTAAGAGAAAGCTCTACAATTTTCATGTTGAAGCTAGAGCCCAATTCTGCCATTTGGAGTCTTGAAATATAACTTCAAGTTAACCCAGAGTTTTTGTCCAGAATTGACCTTGTCACAAAGTTTGGTCTATTATTTTGTGTTATTTTATGGGCCACCTTTGAGACTTTTTTGCCTTTGTTTTAGGGATGTTTTCCCTATTATTTCTTTTATTTTTCTAGTGAATTAAGACTTGAATTTCTATTGATTGGTGGCCGAGCTGAGGTGGTTTACACTAGAGGGCCTACGTCACTGATGTGATCTCCCTTGGAGATGCCAATGGATCTATCTGCAATTCAGTAAATTCAACATCAAAATTGAAAAACAAAGAGAAGGATATTCTTACTGCACCCTGGATAAGAAGAAGGAGAATGATAAGTAGTGAAATTAAAAGCCACAAAGAGTAATCTCTTTGATAACTCTCCAAGTTCTACAAGAACACTAGGAGAGGAAGCTCTCAAGAAGAAACACTGGTCAATTTCCCAAATTCAGCAAATCTCAATTCTAAGGGAAACAAGTCTTCCCTAAAAGCCATCACTAAACCACAATGGGCTAAACTAATAAGGAAATAAGCCTAACAAAAATACTAAACAAGTATCCGAATAAACAAGCTAATTAAGACCAAAATCAAAGGCCAAACAAGGCTAGCCAAACCTTGCAGCATCCAAGTCAAAAACTAGATTGCCACATACCTCACAAATTAACACAAATCCAATTTTTAAAACACCTAAAAAATTGAAGGAAATAACAAGGGAAAATAGCTCCAAAACAAAGCCATATCAAGGTCTAAAATAGCCTAAGATTTAATGCAAAAATAATAGCCTAAAATATGTACTAGAACAAAACATAAGTGATGGGTGAGCTGTCCAAGAACTAGTCAGCCTTAAGGCTTCCAACAAAGCTCGAGTTAAGGTGGTTTACATTGGAAGGCCTACATCACTGTTGTGATCTCTTTAGAGATGCCGATGTATTTGTCTCCAATTCAAAAATTGAAAGAAAAAGAAGGATATTCATGCCACACTCATAGGAACAAGGAAAGTGATAAGTAATGAAATTAAAAGCCATAAAGAGTAATCTCTTTGATAACTCTTCAAGTTCTATAAGAACCCTGGGAGAGGAAGCTTCCAAGCAGAAACACTCTTCAATTTCTCAAATTCATCAAATTGCAATTCTAAGGGAAACAAGCCTTCCCTAATAGCCATCATTAAACCATAATGGGCAGAAGTAACAAGGCAACAAGCCTAACAAAAATACTAAACACATATCTTAGTAAACAAGCTAATTAAGACCAAAAACAAAGGCCAAACACTTAGCTAAACAAGGCTGTTCAAACCTTGCAACATGCTCGTTGAAAACTAGACTGCCACATAGCCTACAAATCAACACAAATCCAAGTCTTAAGACACCTAGAAAATTGAAGGAAATAATAAGGGAAAACAGCCCCAAAATAAAGCCATATAAAGGTCTAAATACCCTAAGACTTAATATAAAAATAATAGCCCAAAATATGTACTAAAACAAAACACAAGTGATGGGTGAGTTACCCTAGGACTAGTTGGCCTCAAGGCTTCTAACATAGCTCTCCATTAGCCCCTCAAGGGAATGGCAAGCCTCTAAGAAAATGGCCTTTGAACCTCCAAACCCAAGCTCTTCTTGTGCACTCTAAATTTCATGACAAAGTCCTTGGATTGCTTCCTCAATCTTTTTGGTCCTTGTCCTTGCCATGGGTCCACATGGAACTTGCAAAGCTTCTTGATGGTCCTTAGATCGATCTTCCATGTTGTCATCAAATTTGCTTTGATTTTTGGGGATTTTTTACCTTGATTGTGTAGAAAAATTGTGTGATTTAATTACACACAAAGTGTTCTAGAACTTCAAGACTTATGAAAGAGTTTCCTTTTTTGTTAGTCATAGTCCTAAAAAGATAAAGATCTTGCCTTTTTTACAAATGTAAAATACTTTTTTTACTTGGAGATTGGATTTTTTTTTTACAAGATTTTTCAAGAAGACTCTATTAAATGATCAAGATAATATTTGAGTCATTGAAGTAATTAGGAATTCAATTGTAGATTGATCAATTTAATCCAATTCAACAATTGAACAGAATTGTAGTAAATTCAAAGATGCAGTAAACCAAAATCGTAGTGATATCGAAAATGTAGCAAAATAGCAAAATGCAAAATGTAGAAAAGAATAAATAAGAACACCAGATTTTTAATGTGCTTTAACTTAAACTAAAACTATAGTTTATATCTACATCCACTAGACAATCCTCAATGAGATAGTCACTTCTATTACTCAAAAGCACAAGACTTTGGCTGGGTTCTTGCTAGCCTATAGATACAATTGATGCTACAACTTTGGCTAATTGTAATTAATCTTACAACTAAAGAAGATACAAGGGAAGATTAACCTCTTCCTTTGTATCTTTGATTCCTATCAACCTAGAAATTACAAAATTAAACTGAGAATGAAAAGTTAGGTATACAATATCAACAATTAAGATGAAAATCTCAATTAACTAGTTGTATTCTTCATAAATTTGAAACTCAAGTTTTCTCTTTATTTTTACCCTTAAAATGTGAGAGGCTTTCATGAAAAATTGTTTTGTTAAAATGAAGGTTTGTCTATTTATAGTAGTTGTAATGGACTTTTGAAAAATAACTAACTTTTTGTTGTCGTCGAAATCTAGTCCGTATGGAGGAACCAAACTTCGACCAACGGAAAAGAGGTTCTATGGACCGATGCTGCTTTTGAAGTGCGGGAGATGAGCCAAGAGGAAGAGAGGGGAAGAAAGACAGTGTTTTTAACGTGGTTCGGCCAAATCTGGGCAGTACCGGACCCTACGTCCATGGCAAAAGTTTTTATTAATGGAAAGCTTAGGCAGAATTTTTGCTTACAAAATTGGTCTCTCCCCTTTCTGCTAACAAGGCAATCCTATTTATAGAAGAAGGAGAGATAACATGCATTAAATGCTAGCTACAGTTGTGTTACATCAAATAAACGAGAAAAGACAACAAGAAGACCATATCCTAGCAGTACGCTATGAAGTAGGCTTTCTTAGGCCAACATGTAGGCTTGTAGCCGCCGCCATGTCAGACAGGGTGCCCTACTATCCCAAGCGAGAGCTTCACAAGGAAGCCGTTATGGTCATCGTAATGAGGAGGCAAGTGCAAGAGGAACGATCGCTGGGCCGATGCTTGCGCCCAATATCACTGAGTCACGCTATCACTAGAGTGTGGCCTTTCAGACCATGGTCAAGCGAGGTGAGCGAGATAGGGTTTGACATTCATTATCGCTGTCTGAACTCCTGAAGGCTTTTCATTGAAGTGCGAGGACTGGTCTTTAGTTCCTCAGGGACTTGTCCTCGCGAGGCTATTTTTTGTGTATAACATAAGCCCCCCAACTCTCGGTATGCTTTACGGATCGGGAGTTGCGTATTTTCAAAGCTGGATTCATATCTTCAGTCAGTATCCTTTTTTGACAGAAGTGTTATGTCAAATGTCTTTCCACATTTACTTTAGGCCATGCTTTCTCCTGTTTGCCATTTTTGGCTGTTGGCATGGCAATGCCGCTCGTTCGGAGCTGTTGGATGAAGATTTGGTCAGACTCTTTCTGGATTCTTTAAAGGGCTGAACGGGTCTATAAGTAACCTGTGGTACTCTTCCTTTTGCCTCAAGAAATTTTAATGGAGGAGAATGAAGAGCTGTTGAAGCTTCCTGGCGTCCTGGCTTCTGATGAAGCTTGCTAAGACTTAGATGGCCTGTTGCATGGTGGTGGGAGACATGGATGGACCGTTGCACGTGGTCCCATCATAAAACCTAGTAGATGGGCTCTACGAGTGTCTCACGGTGGCTTCTGGCCACTTCCTCTAGCCGTTTGGTAGCTCTACTACCTGGCCTACTGGTTTCTGGGGACGCTCTAGTTCTGACCCAGACAGGCATAATGGCGGAGGAATAAGCAGGAAGGACTATGGGTTGCTACTTTATCGCCAAGAGCAGGCTTAAAGACCAGCCTTTTCCTCTGCAGAACCGTCACCTCGCTTGTCGAGGTCCTTTTGTACTGGTCCTTCTTCTGTCGGATGTATGTAGCAAATAACCCATGTATTGCTGTATGTAAATTTGTAATGATCAATGAGAATTTCTCTTTTAACCAATCGGTAATGCTTTTACTTCCCAGTTTACTCGTCATTTTACGAGTAAGCTATGCTTTGAGCGATCTTGAGTGATATATCCATATGTGAGGATTGTAAAAGAAAAAAAACCCATCTGTATTGTGGCGAGGTAAAGACCATTCACTGGGTTTTTGAATCTCAGGTAGGCTTAGAGTCTTTCCACTCTTGGTTTTGTTTGTGTGGTAGCGAGGTGAGAACCGTTCGCTGTAACAAACATAGCCACTGTAGCGAGGTGAAAATTGTTCGCTGTAGCGAGAATGCTATGACGAGGTGAGAATCACTCGTCGTAGCGAGAGTGCTGTAACGAGGTGGGAACCATTCATTGTAGCGAGCGTGCTGTAATGAGGTGAGAACCATTCGTTGTAGCGAGAGTGTTGTAATGAGGTGAGAACCATTCGTTGTAGCGAGAGTGCTGTAACGAGGTCAGAACCATTCGTTGTAGAGAGAGTGCTGTAACGAGGTGAGAACCATTCATTGTAGTGAGAGTGCAAAGTCGGAGAAAGAACTTTTTCTCGACGGTGCTTAGCCAATCAGTAATTTATATTAATTTCAAAATACCACAATCAGTACAAATTAGCAAAGGATCAAAATATGGTTCTGATGGAGGGCTCAGGCTCCTGGATGACTACTCGCTGGGCCTGTTGAGCGCGTTATCCGGAGGGCTCCACTACATAATCCTGTAGGTGGCCCTTTCTGATAAGGCGTTCGATGGCATTTTTTAGAGCATGACACTCTGAAGTGGTGTGCCCAGCCTCACGATGATAGGCACAGAATTTGTTCTGATCCCTGGACATAGCGGGTATCCTCATTGGCCGAGGTTTTCCGAAGTCTTCGTTATGCCTTTCAGTGGCAAAAATCTTGTCCTGCGTATCTGACAGGATACTATAGCTCTCGAAGTGATCGTTGGTTCACTGAGGTTTTTCTTTCTTTGCAAGATGAGGAGCGGGGTTAGTGTGGCCTTCGTTACCCCTCTTTTTGCCCATGGCGGGACCATTTTGGCCCATTTTATGTTTGGGTTCCTTTGTCCCGAAGGTCTCTTCCCATCTTACTTGTTTGGCCGCTCACTCGTAGAATTCAGCAAAATCTTAAGCAGGGGTCTTGTAGAGGCTTCTATACAGTTTGCCATCTTTACGAAGTCCCATTGAGATGGCTATTAGAATGCTCCCCTTCGAGGGGTTTTCCATGGAGTTAGCCTCGTGTCCTAACCGAGTCATGTAACCCTTGAGCGACTCGTCCTTGAGCTGGAAGATCATTGCAAGATGGCAGGAAGGCGCAAGTTGTCTCCTTAACACCTGATATTAGTCTATGAATTTCTTTTGACAATCCTCCCAGTTGCCAATACTGCACGTAGGGAGGCGCCTGAGCCAAGCACGAGAGGCTGCCCCTAAAGTGGCAGGAAAGACATGGCACTTCAATAGGGGTTCAATCATCTGGAGGTCCATTTGTGTGTTGAACACGTCCAGGTGATCACTTGGGTCACTGTTTCTGTCATATAGCAGGATAGCGGGCACTTTGAGTTTCTGTGGGAGAGATTGTTTCTCGATTTCCACAGAGAATGGGGAGCCTTCTTCTGGGCGAGGCTGCTGGCTTTGAGGCTGAGGGTTTTCCTCCAGCCTTTTGGGCCTTCAGAGGACCTCCTCCATCTTTGGGGTTCGCCTTTTAGGCTGTGGGACAGAGCTTTTCACTTGATGTGGGCTCTCAATCGTTCACTGTTGTGGTCATTGCAGACCTCTCTCTGAGCTTCTCCGTGAAGCTATTTGAGTTGACCCATGACTTCTTCCTGTCTTTGAGCATTTTGTGCCTATGCTTGAGCAAGCACCTTAATTGTTTTAGTTAACTCTCTAATTGTGTTTTCAAGTGCTGCATGGGACTGCGAGGCCTCTGAGCCTCTTGAGTTTCGGGTGTAGTGTTATGCTGCTGAGGAGCCGGAGCAGTGGAGCTGCGAGTTGTTCTTCCTCGGGCCATTGCTAGGCCGCAATAGTGATCATAGAGAGCAGACGGTCCCCACAGATGGCACCAAATGTTGTCGTCAAAATCTGGTCAGTATGGAGGAACCAAACTTCGACCAACGGGAAAGAGGTTCTATGGACCGATGCTACTTCTGAAGTATGGGAGATGAGCCAAAAGGAAGAGAGGGGAAGAAAGACAGTGTTTTTAACATGGTTCGGCCAAATCTGGGCAGTACCAGACCCTACGTCCACGGCGGAAGTTTTTATTAATGGAAAGCTTAGGCAGAATTTCTGCTTACAAAATTGGTCTCTCCCCTTTCTGCTAACAAGGTAATCCTATTTATAGAAGAAGGAGAGATAACATGCATTAAATGCTAGCTACAGTTGTGTTACATCAAATAAACGAGAAAAGATAACAAGAATACTGTATCCTGGCAATAGGCTGTGAAGCAGGCTTTCTTAGGCCGACATGTAGGCTTGTAGCCGCTACCATGTCAGACAGGGTGCCCTATTATCCCAAGTGAGAGCTTCACGAGGAAGCCACTATGGTCGTCGCAGCGAGGAGGCGAGTGCAAGAGGAATGATCGCTGGGCCGACGCTTACGCCCAATATCGCTGAGTCGCGCTGTCACTGGAGTGTGGCCCTTTAGACCATGGTCGAGCGAGGCTAGTGAGATAGGGTTTGATGTTTGTTATTGCTATCTGAACTCCCAAAGGCTCTTTGCTGAAGCGCAAGGATGGGTCTTCAGTTCCTCGGGGACTTGTCCTCGCGAGGCTATTTTTTGTGTATAACACTTTTCGACCTTAAATTGATTTGTGAATCAATTCGAAGCGGTTACCAACTAATGAATTGATTTGTAAATTGATTCACCTATGAAGATCGTCAAGAACTTCATCACTGAATTGATGCATGAATTGATTTAGCCTCTTATGTAGAAAGATCATGAGTCAATTGCCTAATCGATTGAAAATATTTTCTAATGTTTCGGTGAAAGCATTTTTTAATTCCTTTATTTATGAATCAATTCACATAGTAAAAAAATAATTTTTATAAAAATTCAACTTATGAAAATGTATTGAAAACATAGTTATAAAATATTTATTTTAAGCTCATTTCATTTGATTTATTTCTACCTTAGTTTAGCTATTTTTAAAAATTTATTTGAATTAAAACTAATTATAACACCCTTACAAAATATCCTAGAAAAATCAATAAAAACTAAGACTAGTGTTGATCTCTTGATATCTTGAATGTCACTTGATCAACTTGCATCTACAAAATGAACAAACACTCAAAGCACATAGTTAGATCATGACATCAATTAAAATTATTTTCTAACATCAAAATTGAAGAAGATATGACAGCAAGGCTAACAATCCCTTTTTAATGGTGACAAACAATTTTAGAAAAGCATTAAAATATGCAAATAATCAAAATTTTAAATGGGGGCCTTTCTATTTACTTTACTTCCCCTTAAGTTTTTATTTTTCCTTATCTATTGTTCTTATCTAAAATCCCATCATTCTCTCCCTTTTGGCACATCAAAAAGAAATGGTGCATTATCAAAATGTAATAATATAGTTTAAAATTCAAATCATATAATAAGGTTAAAGGGATTAAGGGATAGTTCTTAGCTCTACTGTGATACAAATCTCCCTCTAAATTAATGATTCTACTTAATTTTAGACTTATTGCATGAATAATTTTATTTTTACATATATCAATTCTTGAATTTATTTTGGAATCGATTCAGGGAGTTGAATAATAGTTTCAAAAATTTTGGAACAATTACCAAAAGTTTGAAAATCTTGATAAACCAGATCATTAATCGATTTGATCAGGATCAAATTGATTTAAGAATAATTTGGATAAGACTCAATCTACTTGTTCAGTTTGATAAAAATTTTCAAAGGTTTGAGTTCTTCTTGAAAGATTGAAAAATGTTCTAAATTGCTTCATGAATCAATTCATAGTATAGAATTTTAAGTTGTGAATCGATTTGTATATTGATTTAGAAACTCACAAAAAACTGGAAAAATTTGAATCGATTCAAGATTTGATTCAGAGAGTCCTAAAATCAATTTTTATATAGTTTTGTTCCAAAAATCTTAACAGATGATATGATTATCAACATTAATCAACTTAACATGATTTTTACCTTAAATTTCATATTGTGTACCTACAAAACAAACTTAAGGAAAACTCCAATGTCTAAATTAGTATTTGCAAGATACAAAGAAAATAAGCATAATCAAATACAAAATGTAAAATAAAAATACTACAGGTTCATCATTTGAGATCATTTTCCAAGGGGTCTAACATCCCTAATTCTCTTCAAATGAACACAAATCATTTTTCATCCAAAGGTTTTGTAAAAATATCAACTAGTTGAAATTTAGTTTGTACAAATTCAATAGAGATATCACCTTTTGAACATGATCTCTAATAAAATGTTGTCTAATTTGAATGTTTTTTGTTTTAGAGTACATGATAGGATTCTTAGTTAGGTTGATAGCACTAGTGCTATCGCACATTATAGGAATTTTATTAAATTCTAGGCCATAGTCTAATAGTTGTTGTTTTATTGAAAGGATTTGAGCACAAGTCTTCCCTATTGCAATGTATTCTACTTTAGTAGTTGAAAGTGCAACACTACTTTTTGCAGGACTAAGAAGCTAGAGAGTGACAAATAAATTGGCATGCTCCACTAGTGTTCTTTCTATTAGTCCTACTGCTTGCATAGTTTGCATCCAAATAAGCTATAAGATTGCAGGTATTAGATGTAGGATCCCATAATCCTAGGTGTTTAGTCCTTACAAGATATCAAAAAATTCTTTTCACAGTTGAAAGATGTGATTCTTTTGGTTGTATTTGATATCTTCACAAAGACAGACACATAGCATGATATCTGGTCTACTTGTAGTCAAATAGAGTAGGCTTCATATCATACCTCTAAATAAAGTAGGGTCAATAGATTTACCATTTACATCAGAATCTAGCTTAAGTGATGGACTCATAAGAGTTCCAATAGGTTTGCAGTTATCAAACTTGAGCCTTTTGAGCAATTCCACTTTATACTTGGTTTAACTTAAGATGGTTCCATTGTTACATTGCATGATTTGCAGTCCAAGAAAGAATGTCAACTTTCCCATCATAGGCATTTTGAACTCACTTTGCATTATCTTAGAAAATTCTTTACACAAGGAATCATTAGTAGAGCCAAAGATAATATCATTAACATACACTTGAACAAGTAAAATATCTTTTCCTTTTATCTTTTATGAAAAGTGTTGTGTCTAATTTACCTCTTCTAAAGCCTTTTTGAATAAAAAATTTACTTAATCTTTCATACCAAGCTCTAAGATCTTGTTTAAGACCATATAAGGCTTTTTGAAGCTTATAAACATAATCTAGATAGAGGTGATCTTTAAAACTAGGAGGTTGCAGAAGACATACCTCCTCCAATATGCAACCATTCAAACATGCACTTTTCACATCCATTTGATAAAGTTTAGAATTTCTTGAACAAGCATATGCCAATAAAATTCTTATGGCTTCTAATCTAGCAATTGGTGTAAAGGTTTCATAATAATTAATGCCTTTCTCTTGATTATAACTTTTTGCAACTAAACGAGCTTTGTTTCTAATGATCATTCCATTTTTATCTAGTTTGTTCCTAAAAACCCAGCATGTACTTATAATAGTATGATCATCCAGTTTAGGCATAAGAGTCCAAACTTGATTTCTTTTAAATTGATTTAACACTTCATGCATTGCCAAGATCAAATTTTCATCTATTAAGGCTTCATTAATGTTTTTAGGTTCAAACAGGGATACAAATGCTATGTGATTGCAAATATTATTTAAAGTGCTAGGTGTTATCTATTCTATTGCTTCTTGTTATGGGTGGTTTTCAGTATCATGCAAAATAGGCTAGCAAAAGCCTAACAAGCAAGCCCAAATGGAAGAAGCCTAGCTCGCCTGGAGGTCAGGTCACTGAGCATAAGCATGAGATCATTAGCCACAAGCTCAAAATAAAGGACCAGGCCATGACCATAGCCCCAGCTCACATAACCAACAATTCACCCTGTGTGAGCTTGTTTCACTAAGTGCAAGCTTGACCTCGCTGGTTGAAGTTTAGTAGTGACCTGAGGCCAGGAACCTTGACTTGCGAGATGAAAAACCACCCAGCTAGAAGCTCGTTGAGATTGAGCACAAGACAAGCATATGTTAACTCACAAACCTAGCTCACAGGGGCCCACCCATGGAAAGCAACCTATGAAGCCAAATTATAGGTGTTTATATTGTTTTGTATATTTATTATTTGATGTAATAGAATTATAGCTTGTAAAATTACATTTATAACCTCCTAGCCCCTATAAATAAAGAGGAGGGCGATCATTGTAAGGCATTCTGAGTTCACATATTGTAACTCTGCTAAACTTTCCCTAGAAAAATAACATTACCATGGACAAAGGGACTAGTACTGCCTAGTTTTAGCCGAACCACATTAAAAATCCTCCTAAGTTTATCCTATTTCTTCTTCTCCTTCTATTTTTTGCTGCATTCATCTCTTATCTACTCAATCAGAAAGCAGCTTGGGGATTCAAGAACTATTTCAGTTGACTAGGATTTGGCTAAACCAAATTTCACTATCAACATTTTGGTGCTAGAGGAAGGGCCCATTTATTTTTTGGTTGCTTTCCTACTTAATTGCAATGGCTAGAGGAAGGACCATCAAGAAGTCAGATATTGTCAATAACTAACTAGAGGGTCATACGGCAAGCACTTCTACCACTAGAGCCACCAATGATTTGCCCCTTTAACTCACCACCAACCTACTATCACTATCCTTGAGGTCGAAGAAAACCAAACATGGTGCCAACACTAGGAAGTATTGGAGAGTACAGTGAGAGAAATGGTTAAGCATTTAAAGTGCTAACACGGGCAAAGACCCCAGGCGTGCAAAGGCAGCTTGAGGTTACTACACCTAAATGATACTTTGACACTCCAGCCCAGTTCATTCCACCAGTCAGTAAACAAAGTTAGAAGCTCACCAAACATATGAGAACCATGAAAGTTAGTAGTATGAGAGTTCACACTAAGCTAGGAACTCAAATAGGACCAATCATGATCATACCTCAGGTCACCATTCTTGTCACCATGAAAGAGAGAAGAACCAATGATCCTCTAACTGGCAGTCTAAGACACATGATCCCATGGTAAATTAGCTATTTCAAAAGATAAAGCAGTTAGAAGAGTGTCTCCAAGCTCAAAGTGGCAACTAAGAGCATAGAGAAGAAAGGACATCATTCACTAGAAAAATTGAGGCAAAACGTTTCCCTCATAAGCTCAAAATTCCTGCAATCCCTTAGCACAATGGAGATAGTGATCCATGTGACCATCTGGATGTGTTTAATATCCAAATTGATCTCCAGACAACTAATCCTCTGGTCAAGTGCCGGGTCTTCCTAGCTACATTAGGGACCCTTCCCCAAGCATGGTTCAGGAACCAACTAGCTCGTAGTATTAACACCTGGGAAAAGTGTTAGAGGAAGTTTGTTAACTAGTATAGAGCATTGAAAAGGCAGCTCATACCACCTTGTCACCTCGAGACAATCTTCCAATGGAAAGATGAGTCATTAAAGTACTACGTCACCTAGTTTAGGTGCGAGGTCAACAATGTGGATGATCCTTCAGATGAATTCATCTTGACAACAATCTTCGTAGGACCTTGAAAGGATGGAAAATTATATAAGAGCATATACAAGTCCCTAGTAACGGATCTGGGTCACTTTTATGAGTGAGTTGCAAAACAAATAAGGTGGGAAGAGACCTTCAGTTCGAAGAAGCCTGAGGTGAGCAGCTCCAATCAGAATGGGAAGAGGAACAACCATGGAGATGGAAATGATAGCTTTAATCACCAGCTTTCTAAGAAGACTAGAGCTAAACAAACTCAACATCTAGGTCACCATGATCATTATAGCGTCTTATTAGACACTCTGGATAGGATATTCATAACAGAAAAGGGAAGAGAAGACTTTGGGACACCCAACCCCATAAGGACTCCTCGTGTGAATAAAAACACGAACAAATTTTGTGCCTATCATAATGAAGTTGACCATAACACTTCGGATTGTCGGGCCCTTAGGGACACGATTGAAGATCTGATCAAGAGGGGTGGCTTAAAAGATTATGTAGTATGACTTATAAGATAGCAACCTTCTCAGCTTCAGCAAGATCCTGAACAAAGGCAAATGTTTGTAGTAAGGACCATATTTTGATCTCATAATGAAGCATGTAAAAGAGGCCCAAATTTGTATATATGTTAGTCTTTGAACAAATTTTCAAAGAAATGGCAATTCGAAAGCCAGCCCTCGAGAAGCAAATTTGCCATCCAACTTGGGGAAAATGCATCCTTTTGAAAACTAAGAGGTTTCAATCTACAATTAAGCATCACAGTAATGCAACCTACTTTTTGGCACCGCATTAACATGACTTACTTCCTGGCATCTCATGCATATGACTAACTTTCTTAGGCATCGTATGCATGCAACTTTCCACACATGCACATGACCAACTTTCTTAGGCACCATGTGCACATGACTTCTTATGTATCATGCATATGACCAACTTTCTTAGGCACCATATACATGCTACCTCTTGGTTGAGTGCACATGCGACCATTTTTCTTAAGCACCACATGTGTGTGATCCATTACTTATCATGCATATGACTAATCTCTTAGGCATTATATGCATGCGACCTCCTATGCATGCATATGACCAACTTTCTCAGGCACCATGTGCACACGTCCTCCTACATATCATGTATATGACCAACTTTCTTAGGCACCATATACATGCTACTTCATACTTGAGTGCATATGCGACCAACTTTCTCAGGCACTGCATGTGTGCGATCTGCTACTTATCATACATACAACTAACTTTTTCAGGCACCGTATGTATACGACCCTAATGCTCATAGTTCTCATGCAAGCTAATGCTCATAACTCTCATGTGACCTTTTGCTTATAGCTCATATGCAATTTGCTACTAAGCACAACTCTCATCTAACCTACTTATACACTACTCGTCACTAAGACACTCCAATGCCCAAACTAGCTGCTCACTGAAAAGGTCTGATTGGTCATCTAAACATCTCATTTTACTGTAAGTTGTAGGAATTTATATTATTATCTATGATGTGCAAAATATTCTATGCAACGTTCAAAAATCAAGAAGAAAAGTTCATTCATTAAAGACCTTAACAATGTTAATTTACATTAGAAGATTCAAAATACAAATCAAAGTAAACTAATGGCTATTGCATTCTAGACATAAGACTGGCTTATTGGAGATGGACTCCAACTAATAGGAGGATTGATGGGCACGCTCGCTTCTCAGCATTCTCATTACCCTACTTGGCTAAAAGCTCCTTTCCAGCTCTTTGCCTAGCGCTAAAAATTCAAAAGAAGTAAATAGATGTGGCTAGAAAGGCTGAATCCTATGACATAACTATGAGAAAATAATCCAAGATCTACACAAGATATCCCAAAATCCTCAAAGGAGGATTGCCCATAAAGACTTCTTGTATGGTAGGCCACACATGCTTTATTGGAAAAGCAAATTATTAGAAACATGGGGGCCTTAGCTAAGCCACCCATCAGGCCATTCTGTGAAGAAAGAAGAATTTCCCATGTCTTAAATAGACTAGCCCTATCTCACCAAAGAGTCCAAAAGAAATCCAACTACTCTTAATTAAACAACTTGGAAGAAAATGAGGCTAACACGCCCATGGCTATGAGACACATATAGTAAAAAGTAAGCTTGGAGCAGATGGAACAATAGACTAAATGTAAAAACTTCAACTACTTAGCAATCCATAAACAAGGCCTTTGCTAGAAAATTTCAACTCTTAATCAGTGAAGCGAAACAAGAGTTGTGGGCTTATGTTATGGGTCATTTTCAGTATCAGGCAAAATGGACTGGCAAAAGCCTAACAAGCAAGCCTAAATGGAAGAAGCCTAGCTTGCCTGGAGGTCGAGGTCACTGAGCATAAGCACAAGATAATTAGCCGCAAGCTCAAAATAAAGGACTAGGCCATGACCATAACTCTAGCTCGCATAACGAAAAATCTACCCTATGTGAGCTCACTTCATCAAGCGTGAGGTCGACTTTGCTGATCGAAGGTTAGTAGTGGCCCTGGGCCAGGAACTCTAGCTCATGAGATGAAAAATTGCCTAACTAGAAGCTCACTAAGATTAAGCATAGGACAAGCATACGTCAACTCACAGACCCAGCTCACAGGGGCCCACTAGTGGAAAGCAACCTACAGAAGCCGAATTGGAGGAGTCAATATTGTCTTGTACATTTATTATTTGATGTAATAGAATTACAACTTGTAAAATTATATTTATAACCTCCTAGCCTCTATAAATAAAGAGAAGGGGAATCATTGTAAGGCATTCTGAGTTCACATACTGTAACTTTGTTAAACTTTCCCTAGAAAAATAACATTACCATGGATGTAGGGATCGGTGCTGCCTGGTTTTAGTTGAACCACATTAAAAAACCTCTTGAGTTCATCCTTTTTCTTCCATTCCTTTTATTGTTTTCTACATTCATCTCTTATCTACTCAACCAAAAAGTAACTTGGGGATTCAAGAACTGTTTTGGTTGATTGGGATTTGGCTAAACCAAATTTCATCGTCAACACTTCTCTAATGATTTAATCCTTTAGATGGCTTTGCATAAACTTTCATTATTTTGGTGTGTAGGGTTCTAAGATGTCCAATCCAATAGTATCATCCTCTTTCTGATCTACATTTATTGTTCTTGATTGAACTTCCAGTTGGCTTAAATTTAAGTCAAAAAATAATTGATTTTCTTGATCATTCTTTTCCTCTCTAAATCTATCAACACTTAAGAAAGTTTCATCAAAGATAACATGAATAGATTCTTCAATCTTCAAAGTCCTTTTGTTAAAGATATGATAGGCTTTGCTAGATGAAGAATAACCAATAAAAATGGCTTCATTAGATTTAGCATTAAACTTGTCTAAATTATCTTTGCCATTGTTGTGAGCAAAGCATTTACAACCAAAACCATGAAGATGAGATATATTTGGCTTCCTTCCATAATAGAGCTCATAGGGGGTCTTGTTTAAAATAGGTTTGATTAGAATTCTATTCATTACATAGCATGCAGTGTTTACTGCATCAACCTAGAAGGATTTTGGAAGGGGGCTTTTAGTTAATATAGTTCTAGCCATCTCTTCCAAGCATTTATTTTTCCTCTCAACTATTCTATTTGGTTAAGGGGTCCTAGTTGTAGAGAAGTTATGGTTTATAGCATTTGCCTCATAGAAATTAATAAAATCCTTATTTTCAAACTCTCATCCATGATCACTTCTTATGCTTATAATGGAATACACTTTTTGATTTTGAATCACATTTGCCAACTTTTTAAAGGCTTTAAATGTGTGATTTTTGTGGGATAAAAGTAGGGTCCATTTAAATCTTGAATAGTCATCTACAATCACCAAGATATAGAGGTTTCCTCCATGACTTTTGATTCTAGATGGACTAATCAAATCCAAGTGAAGTAAATCTAGAGGTTTTGTAGTTGAGATAATGTTTTTCGATTTACATGAAGACTTTACTTACTTCCCTTTCTTGCATGCATCACATATTCTATCTTTGGTGTATATTAATTTTGGCAATCCCAGCACTAGGTCTTTCTTAGAAATTTTTCCAATGATATCCATGCTGCTATGTGCAAGTCTTTTTTGCCAAATCCATGAGTCATTGTTAGTGCTAACAACATAAGTGGAATCTAATTTTGATTTTGAATCCAGATTTATCATGTAGATGTTGTTAATCCTACTACCTACCAGCTTAACCTATTTATCATTATTGTTTATGACTAAGCAATTATTTAAATTGAAGATTACTTAGTTTCTCTTATCACAAAATTGACTAATACTCAGCAGGTTATGCCTAAGACCTTCTACAAACAAAACATCATCAATGTAACAATTTGGTAGTTTAC
>JANHAO010008456.1:0-19232 GCA_026873985.1 Saraca asoca | reverse complement strand
TAATAATAATAATAATAATAATAATAATTAATTTCAATTAATTAATGATGTGAAATTAATATTTAAAATGTAACGGGTTATAAAATCCGCCTGGGACTGCCTGGTAAATGTCAACCTGAGACTGGGATTGACATTGTAGTAACCCGACCTGGTAAAAAAGTAGTCCGACCTAGGACTAGTCCGACGTACAGTTTTTACCTGTTGGCTTAACCTGATAAAACCTGTTAACCTGTTTTGATAGATCTAAGGATCTTTAGTGATTCACAGCTTGTTGTCTACCACGTAAGGGATGAATACCAAGCCCAAGGGTCGAAGATGACCAATTATCTCCAAAAGGTCCAAGAATCATTAAATTCTTTCCAACAATACGAAGTCAACCAAATACTGTGAGCTCAAAACGGGCATGCTAATGCCTTAGCTCATCTGGTTATGATCGAAGATGTTGACTTCTTGGGGGCGCTCCCAATTGAAGTCCTTTCGTCCCTAAGCATTGAGTAGAATGATGTTGTAATAATAATTGCCAAAGCACCAGGCTCTTGGATGAACCCAATCTTGGATTATTTACAAGACAACAAGCTATCGGAGGACAAGCTCAAGGCACGATCATTACGAGCCTGGGCAGCTATACCTGCATCCATGATGACACGTTGTATAAAAGAGGGTTCTCGACCCCGCTTTTGAGATGCATCAATGGCAGTGACTGTGATACCGTTCTGGAGGAAATCCATGCGGGACATTATGGAAATCACGTTGGGAGGCTATCTTTAGCTCAAAAAGCTCTTCGACAAGGGTTACTGGCCCACGATGAAGTAGGATACTATTAACCTTGTCAGAAAGTGTGATAAATGTTAAAGATTTACAAAGATCTCATGAGCTCCGCCAACCTACCTGTGACAGATAATTAGTCCACGACTCTTCACGATCTGGGGCATGGACCTAATTGGACTACTACCAGTAGCACGTGGCAATTGTAAACACGTGGTAGTGGCTATAGATTACTTCACCAAGTCGTTAAAGGCGAAAGAACTCACTGAGATCTCATCTGCGAAGATCGAAAGATTCATGTGGAGCAACATTATTTGTAGGTTTGGAGTCCCTCAATAGATTATAACTAATAACAGGACCCAATTTAATAGCAAGTAGTTCATCAAATTCTACAACGACTTGAAAATCACAAAAAGCTTCTTAGCCGTAGATCATCCAAAGGCCAATGGATAAGTTAAAGCTATCAACAAGATTATTAAATGAATCTTGAAGGTAAAGTTGGAGGCCAAAAAGGGAGCACGGGTTGACGAACTACTAAAGGTGTTGTGGGCTTATAGAACCATAGTACGCAGTGCCACAGGTGAAACCCCTTTCTCAATGGTATACGGGTGTGAAGCAGTGATTCCTGTAGAACTTGAAGTAGCATCTTAGGCAAGGATTACTTTCAATCCAGAAGATAACAACTAACTGCTCACTGTGAATCTAGATCTTGTAGAAGAAATGAGGGAGAGAGCTCGCCTCAAGATTGCAACCTACTAACAGTGAGTCACGAGATACTACAATCGAAAAGTACGAGCTTAGAGCAATAAGCTTGGCGATCTTGTTCTGTGTCTTGTCCTTCTGGGAGCACGTAAAGCTAGTGAAGGAACCCTGGGGCCAAACTGGGAAGGCCCATACCTTATTAAGAGAGTTATTAGCAATAGGGCTTATCATTTGGCAGATATGGAAGGAACGGAGTTTCCCTAGGCTTGAAACGCTGAGCATCTTCACCAATATTATCAATAAAGTCCCTAATGTTTGTAAAAAATTAGTAAGCATAAACATTTATGTAATTCTTTGAATTTTTATGTATATAGAATAATAGTCTCAATAAAGCCCAGTGTGAGAAGCGATGTCTTATGTAAGAGAGGTGTTTGTTAAAGTGGTTCACCATATTTTTGTTCTCACACCAAAATTTGTCAAGTCACTCCAATTCGAGCATAAACATTGAAGAGAAGTGAATAAGAATTCGTTTGATCCATCAATGGGATAAATTCATACAAAGTTTAAGAATACATTACAAAATTCAAAAGGAAAACAAAATTACAAGGCTTATAGCCTAAAAAGTTAGAGCATCTGGAGTCGGACCCTCTTGAGGCTGAGGACCAGGAAAAGGAGCGTCAGGGATGTTTGCCACTAGAGCACCAACAGCTTCAGTGATCTGGGAATCACCTTCCCTTTGGGCAATGCCTCCAATAGGAGAAGCTTCAGCACCAGAGTCCACTCCCTTCTTGGAAGAGCTAGCCCTAGCAGCCCTCCTCTTGTAGCATTCGACAGCCTCGATAGCTTGATGGCTGAAAAAAGAGAAATCCAATTTCAGGTATCGCTCCTATAAGGTGAAGAAGAAGGCAGTGCAAGTTTTAGTTTCTGCCTTTTTTATTAAAGAGGCGGTCTCTATTTTAACTTTAGTAACCTCTTCCTTTTTCGAGAGTGACCTCTGTCTTGACTGACTCTAGCTCCTTTTCAGTGACTTTGGCTCATTGCTCCACCATCTTGGTAGGGGTGCTAAATGAGTCTTAAGCCCACGGGACTGACGGGTTGGCCTGTATTTTTTTATGAGCTGGACTAGGTGAGGGGAAGCTCGTTTAAATGCGGGCTTAAACAGACCAAGCCCATAAATGTGGGCCTGTACAGGCCAGCCAGTTTAGCACCCTAGAGGTGATAAACTAGCCTCAAGCTCACGAGCTTAGTGGGCTAACCCGTATTTTTTTATGGGTTAGACCAGGTGAGAGTTAGCCCATTTAAATGTGGGCCTAAATAGGCCAAGCCCATTTAGGACCGCATCTGTGCAGGTCGGTCTGTTTAGCACCCCTACATCTTGGCCCACTGCTCCGTAGATCCAGCTTGCTACTCCGTGGTCTCGGCCCATCTTGTTGCTTGCTTAGCTCGATAGGCGGATAAGTCCGGGTCAATCCTCACCTTGGCTAAATTGTTAGTTATTAGGCCAAGATTCACCATGGCAGCCTCAAGATCCATTTTTGCATAGGATAAGGCAGCCTTAACATTGTTGACCTTCTCCTTCAAATCTAGCACCTCGATAGAGGTAACAGCTAGCTTACCCTCGAGGGTCTCCTTCTCCTTATCATAGGCTTGAAGAGCCTTATTCATCTTCATCATTGTTAGCAAATTTTGAAAAGTTAGAGCCAAAGTTAGATTGCGAAGTAAATAAGAGGACCGGGATAAAAAGACCTTACTTACCACCAAGCCTTGACAAGTTGCATAGCCCACCAACCTCTCAAGGGAGAACTCCTTGGACTCTAGCACCTGAATCTGGTTGCGAGTTCCCAGAATTGTATCAATGAGAACCTCAACGTACTCCCTCGTCTTAGAGGTAGGTTTGACCAGTGGCTTCACGACCTTAGCCTTTGACACAGCTCATTTACAAGGAGCGACCTTTTTCTTCCCTTTGTCCACCTTTCGCCTTTTGGCAGAAGGCTTGGGAGGGGTGGCTGCCTTAGTTTTGACTACCACATTGAGCTAAGGGGCAGGAATTGCCCCTTGCGAAAGAGCTATCACTGAAGCTAAGGGTTGACTTTCAATAATGGGAGCTATGGTCACATTGGGATCTAGTGAGATCTCCTTGTTGTCGGAGGGTGGCATCTTGAGAATGACTCCATTATCTTGTCGTAATCCTCAAAGTTGGTAGGACTAACCTCTATGGCCTGACGAATTCCAATCTCCCTGGTGAGCTTGATATCTTTGGCTGGAGCGAGCTTGTGAAAGTAAAAGAGGTCCTCGTCGAAGTGAAAGTCATTTTCGAGATCGGTCAAGGCAACGAATTAATCCAAGACTCTTGCTCCCTAGCTCTTAGAGTGGGCTTCTGGCCGGTCCTATCTATGAAGTGAGATAAAAGTTAGAATCAAAAGCAAATGCAATCAAATCATTAAACTCGCACATATTTAATTCACTCACCAGGGGTAACAACAAATCTAAAATTTTGGAGATCGTACTGGGAGGGGCACAAGATGTAAAACTAACGGATTTTGTAATGCCCCACGTTAGATTTCCCTTTAGCATCCCTTCGCGATAGGATCTTCTTATGCACCATCGGCCGAGCAGTGAGGTAATAGAGCCCATCCGACGTGCTCACACACCTAAGGCTAAACAAGTAACACAGAACTTTAATCGAAGGTGGTGGAAGACCATTGCCTAAGTAAATTAGTGCCAAAGAAATGAGCTAGGTATAAGAATTTGGAGTGAGCTGAGCTGGGCTAAGTCTCACTTTGTTAAGAAAGTTGACGATAAAAGGGTGTATCAAGAACCTAAGTCCCACAATGAGGTGCAGGAAACTAACAACGATGAACCCTCAAAGTGGATAGGGTGCATAGTCATTCGAAGAAGGTATCATGAGGCTGCATCCCTGGAGAGTCAATACGTCTAGATTGTGATCTAAAGCTTGTGAGGATGGACAGATGAAACATGCAGACTAAATACATGATGACTAGGTCACGAACCTACAGTGACCTTTTGAACCCCAATAGGGCCAGGACGAGCAGTAAAATCCCTAGTGACCTCCCCATTCCTTGAGGTCATTTCACCAAGATGTCGTGTCAGCCTCACGTTCTAGGCTAAGGAGCCAGGTTTGTCATCTTCATTCCTAATTTGGTGATGGTGAAATCCATGTCCTAAGCCCATCTATACAAAGGAAAAAGATCGATCAAGTCACTACAACCAAACCCTACCAAAAGCTAAGGCTAATAGGTTCCCATGCGATAGGCCATAACACCCCAAACCACCCATTTACAACTCGAACTCTAACAAACAAGAAGAACTCAATGATTAAATCACAAAACCCAAATGGCAGATGCTAGACTCAAAATGGTAACCAGAAAACCAAGAGTCCACTAATAGAATCGATCAAATAAACCAAACTAAGTAGAAAAGAGAACGCACGAACAATTAACCTCAACTAGCACTCTCATCCCTCAAACAATGGTAGATAGGCCTCACAAACTACAAAATAAAGAAATCCAGAAATAGCAAAGTGAAGAAACACTCACTATGGCTAACTGAAATGAAAGGTTTGAGGATGCACATGAAAGTGCTTTTCGATGAACGAGACCCGAGTAACCACCAGGGAACTGAAACAACGCTGGTGGTAGTGGATGATGGAAAGTGATTCCAACAGTTGACAAAGGGAACGAGCAGAGAGAGAGTTTCGGAGCTCCAAGTTTCAAATGACAAGTAAAGGGGAAGAGAGAAGCCCTTTCAGCTTATAAGGCATATGATAACACTGTTAAATCTAGGAACCCGTCAACTACCTATGGTCTGACGATTCAGCAAGTGCCAACAGTTAGCTGACAGCAGCCATGCGCACACGTGTTGAAGGTAAAAGTAATCATGATGGCCTAGCTGTGGGAACTTGAAGAGTCACCTACGGAGCTAGCAGAAGCATGCCAAATGGCTGATAGAATTGCAGATCATAAGCAGTGGGTCATGACTCCAAACTTAAAAAAAAAAACCTTGCGTCTAAGAAGTGCTAGTCACGCACCAAACTCTTGTGTGAGCTGCATCCAAGAAGTGCCTCAAGCACCAAACTCTTGCATGGACTACTTTAAAACCTTGCGTCTAAGAAGTGCTAACCATATACCAAACTCTTGCGTGGGCTGCATCCAAGAAGTGCTAGCCATGCACCAAACTCTTGTGCAAATTACTCTAAAATCTCATGTCCAAGAAGTGCTAATCATGCACCAAATTCTTGCATGAGCCGTGTCCAAGAAGCGCCTCAAGCACCAAAATCTTACGCGGACTACTCTAAAACTTTGCATCCAAGAAGTGCTAGCCATGCACTAAACTCTTGCGTGAACCGCGTCTAAGAAATGCCTCAAGCACTAAACTCTTGTGTGAACTACTCTAAGATCCCACATCCAAAAAGTGCTAGCCACACACTAAACTCTTACATGGGTTACATCCAAGAAGTGCCTTGAGCACCAAACTCTTGCCTAGACACTATCGGAGCCACGTTCAAGAAGTGACAACGGCACTAAACCCTTGTGTAGATCAAGATGCTCTCATATAGCCTATCAAGACCTCATGTCCAAGAAGTGCTTTAATACCAAACTCTAGCGTGAGCTAAGATGCGTCTATGTGACTTATGTAGACATCATATCTTGCATCGGTAAAAACGTTCTAGCACTCCAGTGCTCGGCCTCATGCTCAATAAAGGCACTCTAGTGCTCAATTTCATTGCTAACTGAAATGAACTGATACAACTGATTGGTCGCTCAATATGGCACATATCCTCTTAAAGTCATAGTTTATTGACTGAAGTCCCTTTACATTAGTTCAATTAATATTGTATAAGGCCGATTGGCTCAATGAGCATTCACTTTATCTAATGACTTTGGAGTTATGATTTGGAGGGACTAACGTTGCCAGCGACAACCTATAAAGTTACTGTGATGGCATAATCAAGAGGAACAATAAAAGGTAAGGTTTCATTACAAAACCTTTTTCAATGAGGTAAAACTACATAAAGGATTGAGAATACAAGATGAAACAAACTTACAACTGACTAAGGAAAGGCTGAATGCCAGCAAGTTTACAGCCATAATATGTAGAAGGAACTACTCCAGCTTCACCTTCACCCAAGCTGATAACTCATTCGAATCGAGCATCTCCTAAGGTGCCTAAAGTAGGAAAAACAGCGTCAGGTGCAAACAGAGAGGCTGCACAAGTTTTCCTTGGTCCTCTTAAGTGAGGAAAGCATCTTTCAGCTTCATCAAGCTGCCTGAAGGCCCAGAGACACTCAGCGCCATTAGACAAGAGGACAATAAAACTCGGTTGAAAGGACTAAGGCATGACAAGTCTCAAGACCAGCAAGCAAACCAAATAGTTCCAACTCCTCTACTTAAGCCTCCTTCGAAGTCTGAAGCTCTTCCCTTCACCGTGTAACTCTGGGTCGTGGCAAAAAACTGAGCAATTAGCTTGTAAGAGGCCAAAAGAATAAAAAAAGGAGAGCTAAACTTGTTAGCTCCAAGAGAAGTTACAAGCAAGTTCCTAGAGTACTCAGGGAAGAATATCCCATAAGAATCACATGTAGCAAACCATTCATGCCTCACAGTCTCAGGCAATGAACCATACATGCCTCAAAACATGTAGACAAAGACCAAAGCTTTAAAAATATGAGGGGATCATCCAATGCACTCATCTGGCTGTTTTGTGAAGAAAAGAAGAGGGCTTTCCATGCCTTATATAGATGAGCCTGACTTCACTAAAGACTCTAGAGGGTATCTAACTGTACCATATTGCACGATCAGTGACAAAGCAAGGTCATCACGCTAACAGCTGGAGAGCATCCACGATGGGAGGCATAGCCTAATATAGGTGAAATAAGAGATTAAGACTCGAAATGACAACATGACAGACTATAAGCAGAAACTTTTGACTAAATGATGAATTGTAGATGAAAAACTTGACAATACTATAGACTGTGAGTAAAAACTTTATCAGTAAAATACAACTCCCAATCCACAAGGTGAACTAAGATTTGAGGGCTAAATGTTATGGATAGTTTCCAGATTGTGCAAAACAGGTCAGCTAAGGCCCAATAAGAAGCTAAGCTTAGTTACGAATAGACCCAAATCACTTGATGAACAAGGTCACTTAATGAGGTATCAGCTCACTAACTACGAACTTAGAACGCAGGCTGAGGATGAAGTGAGAACCCAGCTCATTAGGAAGCGCACCAGCTCACTGAATGAAACATAATGTCCATGCCATCTTTCAGTAGACTCATTCTAGACGGATCTAATGACAAGATTAGTTCGTGATGAGCAGGTCACCCAATGTAGGTCTAGGTTGCTAAGGTAGTGAGCTGAGCACAAGTACAAAAGTCTAGTCATCAACTGAGGGCATATATTCTTAACCAACAGCTCAGCCTCTAGAACCAACACATCAGCCCCCAATAGTTTGACAATGATTTACTCAGTATTTATTATCAGACGCCAAGCATTTATTATCCGAAGTGACAAAAATAATTATTTTGTTATTTGCCAAATTACACTTATAACCCTCCCCTCTCTTATAAATAGGGGAATCTTTGTAAAACATATAGAAAAAAGATTGCATGTAAACACTCTATTAGAATAGCAACTTAGAATTGTATCTCCATTGAGTTTCACAGAGAAAATCATCACACAAAGTTAATAAACTCACTGTGCATATAGGGGTCGATTGGCTTTAGCTAAATCACAATAAAACTTTTAGTGTTTGCTGTTTTTTTTCTTCTTTCTTTCCCATTAGCTCACGTTCTCAACCTGCAGTTTGGGGTAACACTAAACTTACACTTATTGATTAGATTTTACCATCAACAATTATAAACTTAAATTTATAAATTATATCATGTGTTGATTATTTTTTGTATTAATATATTTAATTTATTAATTATGATGTTTTCAAGTTTAACCATTAGTTTAACTAATTGAACCAATCAAATCATGATTTGATAACCTTTTTAATTTAATATCTGATCAGGATTTTAAAACATTAACTTTTTTCTTATTTATGTTCATTAGATCCTATATTTTATCTATGCTTTAACTTCTTTTGATGTATGTGTTTCAAACCTTATCATCAATATATATCACTCCTTTTAGCTTGTTCTGATGTAAGTTTTGTTTCTAGTTTAGCTTATTTTGATGCATGTATGTGTTTCAAACTTTATGTTTAACCATTGATGTAAGTTTAACTATTGGTTTAATTGATTGAACCAATCAAATCATGACTTGATAACCTTTTTAATTTAATATCTAATTAGGATTTTAAAACATTAACTTTTTTCTTATTTATGTTCATCAGATCCTTTATTTTATCTCTACTTTAACTTCTTTTGATGTATGTGTTTCAAACCTTATCATCAATATATCTCATTCCTTTTAGCTTGTTTTGATGTAAGTTTTGTTTCTAGTTTAGCTTATTTTGATGCATGTACGTGTTTCAAACTTTATGTTTTATAGTTTTTTGTTTAATAACGTGTTGTCTTTTAGTTTATTAAGAATCTTGTTTATTATGGTTTCATTGGTTTATTAGGAGTCTAAGTTTGGTTTTCTTAGTTTATTAGGACTCCTGTTTTATTCTCTTGTATTTATTCTTTTTATTATTATTATTTTCAAGGTATTAAAGATTTTTTTCTTTTTCCTTTTGTTTGTAAATTCATTTATTGTTTTTTACAATAGTAAATTTAAAATTTTAGTTAAGGAACTTTTTAAAAATATTTCAACTAATAGGGACTATTAGGTTTGAATTACATGTGGTGGGAAATTCCAAAATTCTCCTGGATCATAATATGTTGGCAGGGAGTGTAAGGTTTTTGAAGACTTTGATGTTTAATGTCCAACATCTCTCCTAAACTGTGATGAACTTAGGATTCCAAAATGTAGAGTCATTTTAGTATAAGTTCTCTGGGCAATCAATTAAAAAAAGTAGAGTTTTTAAAGAAGACAAAGATGTTAGGATAATAATTCAAGTTATAACAATCGATGGGAGGGATAAGAAGTTAAAAATATTTGTGGACCAATGAAGTGCTACAACCTCTAAGTCTTATAGATGAGTTTGTTGTAATGTTTTAAAACCTAGATTGGATAGTGAATCAAAAAAATCAATGAGTTATGGCTCAATTAGTCCAATCAATTAAATCAATGGTTGTTATGAGTATTCTCTGGTACTAGGCTAAAATGGGCCGGCAAAGGCCTGATTACAAGTAGATCTAACCAAGGAACCCAGCTCGCCAACTCGTTGAAGTCACTCGACAAAATCACAAGCTCACTAAGGCATAACTCAGCGCGCTCTGCTAGCAGTTTGCCCTGTTTAAGCTTGCATCGCCAAGTGTGAGCTCGACCTCACTAGCCTAGAGTCTATAGTGGCCCTAAGCTAGGAGCCCTGGCTCACGAGATAAAGCACATCACATAACCTGGTGCTCACTGAGAACAAGTGCCACATAAGCATATGTCAAATCTAATTCTGCCTGCATGGGCCCACCCACACAAAGCATTCTACTAAAGTCAGTCAGCAGTCTGTAAAAGCCAATTTGCAAGGCTGCACTTGTCATTTTTATTTATTATTTAATGTAACAAAAATACAAACTATGTAATTACACTTGTAACCTCCTCCCTTTTATAAATTAGGGAAAGAGCTTTCTGAAGGGAGATCTGAAGCTGAAACACTATACCAAAACTTTACTAAAATTTCTCTATAAGTAATACAATAATATCATGGACGTAGGGATCGGTGCCACCCTATTTTAGCTGAACCACATTAAAAACCCTATCACGTTCATCCTATTCTTCATCTATTTTCTATTGTTTACTGTATTTGTTAACATTTATATAACCAGATTACAGTTTAGGTCTGCAAGAACCCCTTAGGTTGGCTGGATTTGGCAAAATCGAAATCTACTGTTAACATTTTGGCATGCCTGATGGGACTCATCTGTTCTCTGGTTAATCTTTTATATTCTAGTTGATCTCTTATGTAGCTACAATGGCAAGAGTAAGAGCCACCAGAGCTTTGAATGCATTGGTTGACCCCCCAGAAGGTCATATGTCTATAACAGATTCCTTCATTGCTCCTGTCATAGGTGCTGCTGCTGGCTTGCCCCCAGCCAGCTCTTTTCAACATGTCATTATTGCCAACAGCCCTGATAGAGCACAAACCTAACTTCAATATCAGGAAAGATTAGAAAATATGATGGGAGAACTGACTAAAGTAGTCATCACGCTAGTACAAATGCAAGCTTAGGGTTTATAATGGCAGAACGAAGCCACTATATCTAGGAATATTCCCCAGCAACTGCAAGTTGCATGTTCGAGCAGAGCCAATCAATCTTCAGGTCATTGTTCACAATAGTTGATAACTCTATGAAAATAAAGTTATCTTGATGGCTTCTAAAGTTAAATTATTGAAGTATAAGAGTGATTTGTATAAATCAATCTTTATTATTAGTTATTTTTGTTATTTTATCTAAAGTGGTTTTATTGTTTTATTTCTGAAAGTTTTAAATATGTTAATGGAGGAATTGAATTAAATTGATAATATTTGTTTGTAGATGATTAAATCCAAATTATGGCTGGAAAAAGACAAGAAAAAAAGAGGAATTAAAGAGAAGAGGTAGCTGTTATAGTAAGGAGATAGCATTGCAATTTTTACTAGCTGTAACTTCATTTTTTTAGTGGGGACCAGCTTTATTTGAGGGTAAAAAAAATCTGATTAGAAGAGGGCAGCAATGTGTGGCACATCAGCAACATATTCAGCCTATTTTTGGTGCCAAAAAATGTATCCCCTGAAGTGGCAATAGAGGAGCACGTGAGCTGGTGATATTCTGGCCATTTTTGGGTGTTAAAAAGCCTAGAGAAGAGAGGAGGTTGGCATAAGAAAACATCAGCAAACCCAAAAAAAGAAGAAAAAATTTTTTTGGATAGCAGCAGAGGAAGCAGATGAGGGTGTAGAAACGCAAAAGTGATGCAAAGGAGAGGAGGCCTTCAGATTTGAACTTCTTTCTTTCCTTTTCATCCTTTTCTCTTGTTATTTCTCATTTTGTTGAATAATAAATGCTTTGTATTTAAGAGTTATTGCATATTTGAACATGAGCTAAATTTATTTTGATTAGGATTGATGATGAACTTTAATCTTGTAATGAAATCCTAGATTATTATTTGTAATGTTGAGTAAATCTTTCCCTTTTCATTTCAAGTGTGCTAAATTCCAATTCTCATTGTTGACTGGCCATTAATGATGGGATATAGAAATAACTTTAGGTCTGGAAAGATTTAAGTTATTGGACATAGCTTGAATGATGCAAGTTTAACTGTTACATACTGTTGATTTGTAGATAATATGGGAATGTATTGTTTACCTTGCAAAACCCAAAGGAACTGATGCTAAAAATTGTGTTATGAAATCTAGATTAGCATAGGAATATGTATAATCTAATTTAAGAACTTTAAACATATTGGAATTGGGAAATTCGCATGTGCTGTTATGAAGTTCTGGTTTACTAGGAAATTTACTGTAGCATTACTATAGCAGTTGGGGAGAAATTACATGTTAAAAGGATTCATCAATCTCAACTAGTTAATTCATATATTAATCTATTGTTCTTGGAAATTCAGTACCTCTTTTTCTTGAATTAGTAGTAGTGTAGTTCAGCATTGTTATTTTGTTCTTTTAATCATTTTAGTTAGCTCAAAGAAATTATTATTTGCTTAATTGGATTTTTACATTTAAGTTGCAAGAAATTCAATTCCTGTGGAGATGATACTCACTCACTCTATATTACTTGTTTGGCTGCATGCACTTGCGTATTTAAGTGACAATCAATCACACTCACCAAACAATAGTAAACTTTAGGCCGCTATTTTCATGACCAGGAGAGTCAAAGGGATCAGTAATCTTTCAACCAGCGATTTGGGGCATGGGACCCGTTGCTAGTAGAATTGTATCAAAAAATGAATTAGTTGGAAGAACGTCTTTGAGCTCCCAATGATCGAGCTTGCTATGAGAATAGGTTACCATTCTCCATAGAGATCAAGGCTCAACCCCTCCCCTTTAAGCTTAAAGTCTCCACAATTCCTCTGTACAATGGGGATATTGATCCATATGACCATCTGGATGCATTCAACATTTAGATATATTTGTAAATAGTCAATCTTCTGGTTAAATGTCAAGTTTTCCAGCTACACTAGGAGGTGTACCTCGGGCTTAGTTCAGAAGTCTCCTAACTCACTCAATATATAGCTAGGAAGAGTGCCAAAAAAAATTTATCAGCCAATACCAAGTGTTGAAGAGGCAGCTCGTGCCCCCTACTACCACACGACGGTCTTTTAGCGTAAGCATGAGTCACTAAAGGATTACATTACTAGGTTCAGACTTGAAACTAACTCGATAAAGAATTCATCTTATGAAACCATTTTGGCAACAATCTCCATAGGACTCCACAAAGATGGAAAGCTATATAAAAGTCTATACAAGTCCCTGAAAAAGGACTTAATCGAGTTTTTTGAATGAAATGCCAAGCAGATCAAATAGGAAGAGACCTTTAGCTCAAGAAGGCCTAATCGACAAGATGAGAAGGATGGTTCCACCCATAATAAGAAGAGAGGCATGTGGATCAAGGTGACCACTTTGACGAGCGGACTGCAAAGAAGTCTAATAAGCCCAAGGGTGAGCAACCTCAGCCTCCAGGTTGCCATGACCATTACAATGTCCTATTAAACTCCTAGGATAGGATATACATCATATAGAGGGATCAAGAAGACTTCGAGAGGCTCAGACCTTTGAAGGTCCCTTTTAAGCAAAGGAATAGTGAAGAGTTTTGTACTTACCACAATGAGATTGGGCACTATACCTCGAATTATTGGGACCTCAGGGATGTAATTGAAAACCTAATCAAGAGAGGCCATTTAAGAGAGTATGTGGTAAGACCTGCGGGGCAGCGACCTTAGCATCCCCAGTGAGATCCCGATCAAGAGCAAGGGAGCTCAATCAAAATTATACATTGATAATGTATTATAATTCAGGGGCTAGTGTTAGAACTTCCCTCTTTGTCTCTGTTGAAAGAAACTTTGTTTTGCCAATTGGCCTAGCCCTATAATGACCCTTCATGTCAGTATTTAATTTGCTTCTTGTTATCAAGTGTGCACAATCCTTTGAGTTCATATATGGCAAACTCTCTTAAGCATTATGCATGAACTCTTTTCCAATCACAACCTCTAGTCCAATTAAGGCACTGTGATGCTAAAAATATCCACAGACTCTTTGCCAACCATGACCTCTGGTCCAGTTGAGGCACTGTGGGGCTAAAAATATCCACAGACTCTTTGCCAACCATGACCTCTGGTCCAGTTAAGGCGTTGTGGTGCCAAAAATATCCATAGACTCTTTGCCAACCATGATCTCTAGTTCGGTTGAGGTGCTATGGTGCTAAAAATATCCATAAACCCTTTGCCAATTATGACCTTCAGTTTAGTTGAGACGTGAAAACACTCAAAATAAACTCATTTGTCAATTATGACCTTCGGTCCAGTTGAGGCGTGGAGATGCTCAAAATAAATTCATTTCTTAGGCAACTAAGTTACTATGGCATAGTTCACAAAGTGCAGCTCTTATGCGACTAAATGTTTATAGCTCTCATGTGACCTACCTACATACTACTCGTAACTAAGGCACCTCGATGTTCAACTTGTTGCTTACCAAGAAGCATGGCCGATTGGCTAATCAAGTATCTCATTTTGCTATGATTTGTAGAAATTCACATTATCGTCTGTGATGTGCAGAACATTCAAACACACTACAACATGCAAGAATCACGAAGATTTCATTCATTAAAAGCCTCAATGAGGTAAATTTACATTGAAAAAATTCAGAATACAACTAAACTTAAGATTAATGCATCCTTGATAACTAAGTATTCATTCAATTATTGATCATATGCTCTAGCTTGAAATCATAACAAGAATCCTTGAAATGATTAATGAGTCTTATGCATAACTCACCCAACAAACAATCCATCAAAATCTCAATGTATTGCATGGTTTCTACCATCCTCTTCTAGAAGTGATTATTAATCAATAATCATATAGTCATCCAAAGCAAATGAATCCATTCAATTTAGAAAACTCAATAAAAATAAAGAGGAAATGAGAAGAAATGACAAACAATTGAATACAGAATGGAATATCAAGATCTCAACATAAATCTTCAAGTTTGTCAACCCTTGGACTGATTACAAAGTTTAGCCTTCCATGGAAGGTAAAAAGAAAATAAAAAAAAAGAAGAGAAAAATGTCCTACACTACTCTCTGAAAAACTCCCTAAAAATAAACTAAAAAACCTACTAAAAAACTCTCAACTAAAATGACTTTGCCCAGGAAAAGAGAAGTTAGTTGCATGATTGGTGAGTAGGCAATCATGATGGCTGGTCTGGTTGCTTGCTACCACTCCTCTTATGTTTAATGTCTCAATGTAGACTACTTCTCTAGTTTTCTTTTGATTTAATGACCTCCCGCTACTTGAGTGTGAGCTGGTGCAAAGGATGGTTCATTAGGTTGAAGTTGCATGCCAATTGGGGCCTAAAAATCAAATTCTGCAGAGGCCCAATTCATTAGCATTTTGTCTTTAAATTGTAGCTCCAATTGCACACCTAAATTGATGGATCCAGATCTATAAGTCTTCATGAAAGTTGTAGCATTATGTCTTAGCTTCTATTTGGGATTAGTTTGACCTCATTTAGACTTGTGTAGCTCTAGATATGGCCTAATGAATACTCAGAGGTCTGGCTGCTCGAGATAGGCTAAGGTAGCATTCTAGTTTTGAATTTAACTCCAAATTCAGATAGCCAATTGTGAGATTCAGTCTTAGAGGTCTTCATAAAGTTTGTAAATCTATGTCTTAGCTTTCCTACAAGATAAGAACCATATTAATTGGACATGTTTAGCTCAAGTTATAACTAAAATACAAAAATTACTCAATAAAGCCAAATACTATAAAATTTTTCATAATGAATCCAATTGACATCACACTATAAATATACAATAATATAGCTGAAAGTAAGTCATTTTAGACCTTAAAAAGCTTAGTGAGAGGATAATTAAATGAGTGAAATATTTCGTTATCACACCTCTTATTCTTCCTTAGCCCAAAAAGGTATTTATTTTCAACCTGTTGTCTTTAATGTGTTTTCTATTCCCCATCATCCATGGGTAATAGATTCTGGTGTAATAGATCACATGACAGGTTGCTTAAAGTTATTTTTTTCTTATAATCCATATGTAGGAAATCAAAAAATTAAGATAATTGATGGGTCACTCTCAGCTATTACTAGGAAAGTGTCAATGGCTATCTCAAATACTCTTGTCCTTCACAATGTTCTTCATATTCGTAATCTTTTATGTAACCTACTCTCCATTAGTAAATTAACCTGTGATTTAAAGTGTTGTGCTAAGTTTCTATCAAATTGTTGTGAATTTCAAGAACTAGAAATGAGGAGGATGATTGGAAATGCTAAGAAGTATGGTAGTCTTTATTATTTTGATGATAGAAGTCATTTGGGTGAGCAACCTCAGATCTCTGGTCTTGGATTTTACCTTAGTTCTAGTGACATTGAAATAATGTTATGGCATCGTAGGTTAGGCCATCCTAGCTTTTAATATTTAAAGTATTTGTTTCCAAACTTGTTTTGAAATAAAATATTATCATCATTCCAATGTGATGTTTGTCAATTAGCTAAACACCATCGTGCAATTTTTCCTGCTCAACTGTACAAAGCATCTAAGCCCTTTAATCTCATTTATAGTGATGTGTGGGGACTATCTAGGACACCAACAATTTTTGGCAGGAGGTGGTTCATAACATGTATTGATGATCATACACGCCTAAACTGGGTTTATTTACTTAAAGACAAATTTGAGGCTGAACATTATTTCAAAAACTTTTATAACATGGTTGAAACACAATTTCAAACAAAAATTCAAGTGTTTCGAAGTGACAATGGAAAAGAATACTTTAATAAAATATTGGGCTCATATATTTTTTAGAAAAAAAGGATTGTTCACCATAGCTCTTGTACTAATACTCCATAACAAAATGGGATAGTAAAAAGGAAAAATAAACACCTTCTAGAAGTAACTAGGTCTTTAATGTTCACAACCAAGGTACTTAAATACTTATGGGGGAAGACAATCCTTACTGCTACCTATCTTATTAATTGGATGCCAACAAGAGTTTTAAATTTCAAAACACCACTGATAGTTTTGAAAAACACTTTTCCAATGTCACACCTTACCTCAGATTTACCTCTAAAAGTGTTTAGGTGTGTTGCTTTTGTTCATATTCACAATCATAATAGAGATAAATTAGATCCATATGCATTAAAATGTGTTTTTACAAAAAGGGGTATAGATGTTTTGATCCAAAAACAAAAATTTTTTTGTGACAATGGATGTTACGTTCTTTAAATCTCAAAGTCTCTTTAACACTCCTCTTCAAGGGGAATGATTATGAAGATTCATTTTTTGAAATTGATATGAAAATAGATGGTGTGGCTGAGATAAACACTGAGTTTATTGTTGATCTTAATACTTTAAATGTGAAAGAACTGAAGCCGACCTTAGTGCCTGAACAAGATATGGGAACTAGGACAATAGATGAGGCATGCTTCAATAATGAGAGACTGGACTATTTGGGAGGATCTACACCAAGGGTAGATGGATTCAAAATAATAGAGATGTATTTATACCCCCCACAAAGTCAAGAATTTGATCCAGAGCCAGATCTAAAAAACACAAAGTCTAAAAGTCCAAGTAAAACTTCTGAATCTCTAGATCAATCTCCAGACCTTCCAATTGCTCTTAGGAAAAGAATTAGATCTTACACTCAACATCTTCTTTCAAATTTTGTGTCATACAAAAACCTATCATTATCTTATTCTACCTTTATCTCACATTTGTCAAGTGTGAAAATACCTAAGTCTATACAGGAAGCACTAAAGGTTCCTGAATGGAAGAAGGCTGTTTGTGAGGAGATGGAGACATTGGAGAAAAATGGGACATGGGAGGTAGTATATCTACCTAAAGGCAAATTGGTGGTTAGTTGCAAGTGGGTGTTTATAGTAAAGTTCAACTCAGATGGGTCCTTGGAATGGTATAAAGCAAGACTAGTGGTAAAAGGGTTCACATAAACCTATGGAGTGGATGACTAGGAGACATCTGCCCCAGTGGCAAAATTGAATACTATTTAAGTACTACTATCGCTAACTGTAAATCTAGAGTGGCCTTTGTATCAATTGGATGTTAAAAATGCTTTTCTTAATGGAGAGTTAGAAAAAGAAGTCTATATGGATGCACCTCCTAGTTTTGAAGAAAAATTTAGAAGAAAGGTTTGTAAGTTGAAAAAGTCTCTTTGTGGACTAAAATAGTCTCCACGTGCTTGGTTTGAGAGATTTACCTAGTTTGTGAGGAGAGAAGGATATAGTCAAGGGCAATCTGACCATACAATGTTTGATAAAACATACAGAGTGTGGAGAAGTAGCAATTTTGATTGTGTATGTGGATGATATAATACTCACAGGAAGTAATGGTGATGAGATAAGCAGGTTGAAGAGATATCTTCCATCAGAGTTTGAAATTAAGGATTTGGGTCCTTTGCACTATTTCCTAGGTATGGAGGTGGCCAAATTGAAGAGAAGGATTTCTGTGTCATAAAGGAAGCATGTCCTAGACCTTCTAGAAGATACATGGATGAGTGATTGTAGACCAAGTGATACACCCATGGATCCTAATTAGAAGTTAGGAGAGGTCTTAGATGGTGTTCTAGTTGATAAGAGTTGATATCAATATCTTATAGGGAAGCTTATTTACCTATCCTATACAAGGTCGGATATCACATTTGCTGTTAGCATTGTGAGTTAGTTCATGCATTCACCATATGATGAACATTTAGAGGCAGTATATAAGATCTGAAGGTACTTGAAGAGTTCTACTGGTAAAGGCTTGCTATTCAAAAAAGGTGATCAAAGAGGCATGAAACTATTCACAGATACAGACTGGGCAGGTTTAGTATCTGATAGGAGATCAACATCTGGTTACTGTGCTTACCTATGGGGAAATCTTGTTACTTAGCGAAGCAAAAAGCAGAATGTGGTTGCATGAAGTAGTACAGAAGCTAAGTTTAGAGCCATGACAAATGGAGTATGTGAGGTGTTGTGGATAAAAAGAGTACTTGAAGAGCTAAAGCTAGATGTCAAGGCACTAATGAAGCTATTTTGTGATAATAAATCAGCCATAAGCATTGCAAACAATCCTATCCAACATAATCGTACTAAACATATTGAAATTGACAGGCATTTCATTAAGGAAAAGTTGGAAAATGGAATTATTTGCACGCCATTTATTACTTTAGAATAATAAACAACTGATATGCTAACTAAAGGTCATTTCAGACCAAAGTTTGAATCTTTCATTGACAAGTTGGGCATAATCAATATCTATGTATCAACTTGAGAGGGGGTATGGAAAATAGAAAGATTTATTTAAATATTTCAAATATTGTGTTTGTTACAAATTTATTTAGATATTTTAGAGATTATGTTTGTTATAGACTTATTTAGATATTTTAAAGATTTTGTTTGTTACATTCCTATTTTTAAGGAATGGCAGTTATATAGGATGTGTAGCCTATATAACCTAATCATATGTAATGTATTCAGTATCTTTTCTT
>JANHAO010008455.1:0-19242 GCA_026873985.1 Saraca asoca | reverse complement strand
GTCCTATTTATAGCTTTTTTTCATGTTCACCACGGCTGGGCTTCATAACATGGGCTGGGTGTGCTTCATGAGAAAGGATTTATCAGTTTGGCCATGTCAGCATGTAACTTGGCCTGGCTATGTTGTGTAGCATGACTGTGTTGCGTGTTGTTTCTTCATGAAATTTTCTTCAATCTTCAGGCAAACTCTAGCACAGCTTGGCCGTGTTCCAGAGCACGGTCGTGCTCTGTGCTTGGTTTGGAATTTCTTTGATTTTTCTTCCCAAGCTCTCTTGCAGCACCTAACACGGCTTGGGTGTGTTCCATGGCATGGCCATGCTAGGTCAATTCTTCATGTTTTCTTTGATTTTTGCTTGTTCCTTGCATGGATTCTCCTTCTATCTTTTCCTTGATCTATTTGTAACTCCATTCTTTGCATTTTTTCTTTTTTTCAAGCCTTTTTGTCATCCTACATGAAAAATATAAACCAAGAGTAATATCTAGAACAAAATATAAAACTAAGGCAAAAACATTAAGAGAACATAAAATGCTATTGACAAAATCAACAAAAACTATCTTATTTTCATGTACTTTTTTCCATTTATCACCTAGTAAGTGAGTTGAGTGCACATAGGTTGATTTCATTTTTGTCCTATTACAAGCTAATCTTTGTTGAACTTTTTGTAGAGGGAGCTGGGAAGGAAAGGCCAGAGTTAAGAGGGGAGGAGGCCACAGTGCTTGATTGATTCACTACTTTTGAGGACTTCCAAAATGATCTGGGATTTGATGAAGTGATTTTGCGAATGTACTAACTCTCTCCTGCTTTTGGTACTAAGCATTTTAGTAGCTTATCAGATATTGGTGAACGAAGTGTCATGGAGGTCGCTCCTACGGACTTTGGAGATCAAAGTGATATAGGGAGAGTCAACCTCATCATTCTTCCTACTTTAACAAGGTCGAGGCGTTCTGCCACTCCTGCCTTTGCTCAAGCTGGTCATCCCTCCTCCTCTACTAGCACCTCAACTTCTATTCGCATAGGATTTCCTTCCTTCTCTGCCACTGCTGCTCCAACTTTTGCTCGGGCTAGTCATCCTTCCTCCTCTGTCGATGCTCCAGCTCCTACCCATACTAGTTTTCCTTCCTCCTTGGTGATTGGGAGGAGGCTTTGCTCGCCCCAGTCCCTATTTCACAACTGAGGCCTCCAAAGGTTGAGCAGGGAGTACCGAGGTCCCTGAATCATAATGAAGAAGTTTCAGTCGAGCCTCTCCCCAAAAGACAAAGGATTGACAAGGGAAAAGGGGTTGCTGTTGATCTAGGGGAAGAATCTGAGGACATTCCAAAGGATGTTCCTAAAAGCCTAGGACCCAAGACTTTGTTGTTTGATAGTGTTATGGACAAGAACATGGACTAGATCTTGGGTTATCATATGAGGTCTCTGAGGGGACACAAGGTAGCATATTAGTGGGTATACTGACTCATCACTGCCTCCTGGTCAGTATTGCATTCTTCTCTTTCTTCTTTTTTTTTTGCACACATCCTAACTTCTTGCAATCCTTTTCAAAGGGGGCTCTAGAGATGATAAAGTTGAGAGATGAGATCCTAAACTAGGAGGTGGAGCAAGGTAAGCTCGAGGATGACCTAGCATTAGCGACCAGAGAAGCAGATAAGCTGAGGAGGAGACTAGAAAGTGTTGAGGCTACAAGGAAGCAAGTTGAAGAAACCTTGGCTCATGAGACGGCTAGCTTATCCTTGGGACTCTAGAGGGCCATTGATGAGTTAAGGCAAAGGAAGAAGGAGATGGCCATTTTGGTGAAGGGAGCTAAGGTTTGTGAGAGGCAGTTGCAGGCTATTCATAAGAGGGTAGCCCGTGCTAAGGAAAAGGTAGCGCGAGCTGAAGAAGAAGCAAAGCGAGCTGCCGAGAAGGTTGCCCAAGCTGAGGATGAGATCTCCAAGGTCAAAGAGGAAGCGTCAGCCATGGTGGCTCATGCTAAGGAAACTGCAATCTCTAAAACCACTTATGGTTTCATGTACACCCCATGGCAGAAGCATCCTGACTTTGATTTCTCATTCTTTGGTGGAGAAAACGAGGTAATTATTCAAGGCTTTGTTAAGGATGTAGAGGCAGCCTTGGCTCCTGGTGCTGAAATGGCTAACAATCTTCTTGCTTGAGATAATGACCATGTTGAAAATAGCTCACCGATGCAAGGAATGGCCTTAGTAAGATCTAGGGAGCAAGTGATGGATAATCTGTTTGAGCCTACTACTGACTCCTCAGCTCATTAAGACCCATCCGGTCCTCTGACTTCCTCTTGAATTGCTTTGTCATGTATTAATCTTGCTTTTGTTTCATATACTTTTGGATAATTTGGATGTAGTTGAAGTATCTTTATAAATCTGTGTGGTCTTCCTTTCTTTTCCTACCTTTGTTGCATTTCACTAATTTTGCTTTTCGAGCTCTCCCCATATTTGGATGTCTTGAATGTTTGATTGGCAATTCATTAGGCAATTTATTGCATCGTGCCAAGTAATCAATGGGCCAGACACAAAAATTATTAAATTACAACCTGTTATTCTAGGTAGACCTTATAGTGCTTAATATGAATCGACAAATTGATGAGCTTTAGGGCCTTTCAAGACAACTTGGCAGGACATTATCTAGGCTCTAGTTCTTTGCTGAGCGTAAGAAAGGACTAGCATTGTGGCCAGTTCATTTCAAACAAGAAGTGCATTAGGGGATCTTTTAATAAACACAATTAAGAAAGAATTTTAGACCTCTTTATTCATGTTTAAATAATAATACAGAATTGTGAAGCTGGGTTCGCTCTTATTGATAATACAGATGAAGATGCTTGGCATTCCATGCTTGATAGAATTCAGCCCCATACATGTTGGCTGATCCATTGTCCAAGTTCTTCTTTATTATGTATGGACCTTCCCAATTTGGCCTTAAAGTACCTTCATTGGGCTTGCGAGCTCCAGGTAGGATAAATCGCAATACGAGGTCACCTGCTCTGTAGCTACATGTTCGGACCTTTTTGTTGTAATATCTCACAATCCGTTCTTGGTAAGTTATGATTCTGAGGCTGGTTGTATCTCTTAGCTCCTCTACGAGGTCAAGGCTTGCAGCGAGTAGTTGATCGTTTCCCTTTAGATTGAAAGTTGCTCTCCAGTGAGAGGTCACTTCATACTCTATTGGTATCATCGCTTTAGATTTGTAAACCATGGAGATAGGGGTCTCTCCTATCATGCTACAAGCCATAGTTTGATAGGCCCATAGCACCTTTGATAGTTCATCCACCCATGCTCCCTTCCTAGCTTCCAATTTTATTTTTTGGATCTGTTTGATTATTTTATTTATAGCTTCAACCTATCCATTAGCTCGAGGATGGTCTACTACTGAGAAGCTCTTCTCAATCCTGAGATTGCTACAAAAATTGATGAATTACTGACTGGTGAATTAAGTCTCGTTATCTGTAATGATCTGTTGAGGAATTCTAAACCAACAGATGATATTACTCCAAACAAATTTCTCAATCTTTGAGGAAGAGATTTTAGCCAGCTCCTTCGCTTCGGCCCACTTAGTAAAATAATCGATGGTGACCACCACATGCTTGCAATTGCCATGACCTATTGGGAGAGGTCCAATTAGATCAATGCCCTATATTGTGAAGGCCCAAGGGCTAACCATTTGCTGAAGGCCGACTAGAGGAGCTCAGGGAACTTTGGAGAACCTTTGACACTTATCACATCATTTAACAAGGTTGATTGTGTCTTTCTTCATGGTTGGCCAAAAGAAGCCTTGTCAGAGTGCTTTTTGAGCTAGGGATAGCCCCTTAGCATGATTCCCACAGTGCCTGGCATGGCTATCTTCAAGGATGATGTCACAATCAGGGCCATTGATATACCTAAGAAGTGGAGCTAAAAAGTCCCTCCTATAGAGTATGTTATTGATAATGTAGTACCTAGCAGCTAGAGTTCGTGTTCGGTGTACTTCTAACTTATTTTTTAGGAGCTTCTTATCTTGTAGATATTTTAGGATTAGGGTTATCCACGTGTCCTAGGCTACAACAGTTGTTGTCAGGACATCTTTTCGCTTGATGCTCAGTGATGTAAGAGTTTCCTTAGGGACTGTACCCGAGAAATCCAGATCTTTAGTTGTGGCCAAGCGAGCTAATGCATCTGCATGCACATTTTAAGCTTATGGGACCTGGTTGATCTCATATTTCCAAAAATTATTAAGTAACTCTTGAACTTTCCAGAGGTAAGCAGCCATTTTTTATCCCTATGCCTGGTACTCTCCCTTTATGTGACAAACGATGAGTTGAGAATCGTTGAAGATCTTCAGGTTCTCAGCTCGTACCTCTTTTGCTAAATGAAGTCCTACAAGTAATGCCTCATACTCTGCCTCATTGTTGGTGGCTTGGAATTTGAATCGTAGCACGCAAAGGATTTTGTGTCCTTCTAGGCTAATTAACAATACTTCTGCCCTCTCCTTTTGCCCGCAAGAGGACCCATCTATAAAAAGTTCCCACCATGGTCCTTCCAGAGTTCCCACTTCGCTCTTCACAGGCCCGGTGAATTCTGTAATGAAGTCTACCAGTACCTGCCCCTTGATTGTTGACCTTGGCTTGTATTGAATATCAAAATGGGCAAGTTCGATGCCCATTTAAGTAGACGCCCTAAGGTACGCATCATTTGTAACGTTTGCCTCAACGGGTATTGGGTGAGCACCTCAATGGTATGTGCCTGGAAGTAAGGTCGCAGCTTCTTGGAAGTGATCACAAGATAATAGGCAAGCTTCTCCATTGGCGTGTAGTTCTCTTCTGCATTCGCCAGCCTTTTACTCACATAATACACAGGGAGTTGGGTCCCATTTTCATCTCGAGCAAGGGCTGTGCTTACAGCATGCTAGGACACTCCTAAGTAGAGAATAAGGTTCTCACCTTCCTGTGGCTTAGATAATAAGGGAGCACAGCCCAAGTACTCCTTCAGATGCTGAAAGGCAATTTTGCACTCCTCGGTCCATTCGAAGCACTTAGCCTTCCTTAAGACATTAAAGAATGACTTGCATTTATCAGTTGCCTTAGAGATAAATCAGCTAAGCGCAGCTACTTAGCAAGTTAGACTTTGCACATCTTTGACCCCAGTCGGGGACCTCATATCGATGAGTGCCTTAATTTTCTCTGGGCTTGCTTCAATCCTCCTGTTATTCACCATAAACCTAAGGAATTTTCCTAAAGACACTTCGAATGCATACTTTAGCATATTCAACTTCATTTGGTACCTCCTTAGAATAAGAAACATTTCTTCTAGGTCCCTTACATGTTCTATGACCTGTCTAGACTTTACAAGCATATCATCGACATAGACTTCCATATTCCTCCCAATTTGTTCTTTAAACATTTTGTTGACCAACCGTTGATAGGTCACTCCTGTGTTCTTCAGCCCGAAGGGCATCACCTTATAGTAAAGCTCATGATCGGTAATGAATAAGGTTTGCTTTTCATCTTAGGGCTCCATGGGTATTTGATTATACCCTGAATAAGCATCCATGAAGCTAAGAAGCTGATGTCTGGCTATTTCATTGACAAGCTGGCCAATTTTGGGTAATGGGAAACTGTCCTTTGGATAGGCTTTGTTAATATCAGTGAAGTTTATGAATGTCCTCCACTTCCCATTTTTCTTTCTCACTAAGATAGGATTTGCTACCTAGGTCAGGTAATAGGCTTCCCATATGAATTTATTCGCCAAGATCCTGTCTACTTCCTCCTTGAGAACTGTAGATCGTTCAACAGTTGGTGGTCTCCTTTTTTGGCAAACTAGTTTATGGAGGGGATCTGTGTTCAATTTGTGAGACATAATCTTAGGGCCAATCCCCACCATATCTTCATGATTCTATGCAAAGATGTCCATATTCGCTTTTAGAAAGTTGGCCAGCTAGGTCTTCACCTTGTAGGGCAAGTTCTTCCCTAGTTTAAGGTATCTTTGACTATCTGCTTCATCGACCTATACCTCTTTGAGCTCTTCAATGGGTCCTATTTCCTTCTCTGCATCTAGGTGATGAGGGTCAAGATTGTGACTTACTCCCGCAATGCTTGGAGCTCGATGTTCTTCATTGGAGACTATGTCAACTCTCTTCCCTTTCTCCCCAATCTTAACAGCATCCTCATAACATTGTCAGGTGGTGTATTACTCTCCTTACACACACCCGACTCTATTAGGGGTTGGGAATCATACCATTAATGTTCTAATAGAGATGACCAAGTCAAAGTCATTCATTGCAGGTCACCCCAATACTATGTTGTAGGCTGAGGAGCAGTCAATGACTAGGAAATCAGCTAAAACTATGGCTTGATGATCTTGGTCCCCCAGACTGAAAGGAAGTCTAACTTGTCCTACTGGGACGATGGCATCTCTAGTGAAGCCAAAAAAAGCTTTAGGCGAAGGCTTCAATTGGCTTTCATTCAGCCCCATTTGTTCATAGCACCTCTTATACATGACGTTCACTAAGCTCCTTATGTCCCGCATGACTCTCCATACCTCAGTGTTGCCAATCTTCACCCGAATGATGAGTGTCATTATGGGGTGATCGGATTCCCCATGCATCATCATCCATGAAAATGATGCATTCAAAAATAGTCTTGGCTCTCTTAACGAGTCTTTCTAGCTCACAATCCATAGACAAGATGTAATTTGCACTCCACACATAATGGTCACGTGAACCGTGTGAAGTTCCTACAATGTGTAGTCTGCCATGGATAGTATAAATGGTTCTTACTACAACCAACTGCTCCTACTTGACCTATCCAGATGGTTAAGTTGAGGACTGGGATCGTTGGGATCGCTCCCTGTAAGTTGTTCCATACAGTCTCTTAAACGACATCTTCTGATTAAGTCCTCGATTGCATCTTTTAGCGACCTACATTCAGAAGTGTTATGCCTAACATCGTTGTAAAAGGCATAAAACCTGATGGTGTCCTTGCACTTGTGTGGGTTTGTTAGAGGTCTAGGTTGCCCAAAATCCTCTCAGTGTTTTTCTATGGCAAATATCCTATCAGGGGTGTCAGATAGGATGCTGTAACTATCATAGTGACCTAGAGGTTCAGGTCACTCCTTCCTTGCCTTCTTGCCTAGTCAAACTTCAACATTAACATTATGACCCACTTTAGCCTTTCTGTAGATATTCCCTTTCCTACTCTAACTAAAGATGGGACCACCTATCTTGCCTCTCTATCTGGGTTTCTTCGAACTAAAGGTCTCCTCCCATCTGACCTCTTCCATAGCCTGCTCGTGAAATTCTCCTAGGTTTTTCACCAAAGACTTGTAAATACTCTCATATAATTTTCCATCTTTTTAAAGACCTACCAAGATAGCCATCAGAATGCTATCATCTGAAGGGTTGTCTACATTATTCACCTCACTGCAGAACCTGATGATATAATCCTTCAATGACTCATCTCTCTGTTGAAAAATTATGGCGAGGAGACAAGACAGTGTGAGCTATTTCTTTAGAGATCTATATTGGTTAATAAATTTCCTTTGGCAATCCTCCCAACTTCTAATGTTGTGAGCTGGAAGGTTTTTGAACCATTCCCTGGGCACATCTCCAAGAGTAGCTGGAAAAACATAACATTTGACCAAGGGATTGGTCGTCTGGAGATGCATCTTGATGTTGAAGGCATCCAAATGGTCATGAGGGTCGCCCTTCCCATCGTATGACGGAATTGCAGGGACTTTAAACCAGTGAGGAAGGGGTTCTGTCTCAATCTCTTTGGAGAATGGGGTCCTTTGCTCATAGTGACTTGATTAACTGAAGAGCATTTCTTCAATCACTGGACCCTCTATAATAACTCTTCCACTACCAAGTTTTGTGTTTCGGATCGACAACCTTTGGCACTATCGTAGACTACGTTCAAGCCCTTAGTATGATGCAAGCTTCTAGGTTGCCTACTTCTCTCATACTCACCATCTTGGTGACCCCATGACTCAAGTCATGAACTAGAGGAGTGAGTTGAGTCTACATATCGAGGTCCTTCCCCTATTGGCTTCTCTCCTTAAACTTATGCTTCTTTTTATGGTCCCTGGTCTGTTCTTCCCACTACTATGGCTTCAGCTTGCCTTTAGACTATGTGGGTGTGTGCTTGAGTTAGTGTCGTAATGGCATTAACAAGTTTTCTGACCGTACTTTCAAGTGCCTCCTAGCGATAGTGCAACGCTTGTACACTGTCAGCTCCTAAGGGAATAGAAGAAGCACTCACCAGGACTGGACTTCCTTCTTCTAATAAGTTTCGTTGTTGCTCTAGATGGCCACCCTGAGGATTTGTAGTGGCATCAAAGCTCCTGGTTGTTCTTCCTCTTGCCATCACGATTGGTTAATGAAACAATGGAATAGCAGTTTGGTCCCACTGAGCATGCCAAAATGTTGATGGTCGATTTCAGTAATCGATCAACTAAGAGTTCTGGAACCCAAACTGCTATATAAGACGTAGAGATATGGAGAGACAACGAGAGCAAGAAGAAGAGTAAGAATGAGCACATAGGATTTTATCGTGATTTAGTTAAAGCCAGTATGGCCCCTACATCCACTGTGATTGTATTTACTTTCTGAGATTGTTTCTTTGCTTAGCTCTTGCAGAGTTTACAATACTTATAATTCTATCTCTATTTCAATAGGGTTTCTGCATGTATGCTCTCTGTCTTTGTTATAGTGGACTCCTCTCTTATTTATAAGAGTCAGGGAGATTACAAGTTGTAATTTATCATTGTAAAATTATGATTACATCTGCATTAGGCAATAAATGCTAGACATCAAGTAATAAATGGGAAGCAAATCATTGTCAAACTTTAGAGACTAATTTACAAGTTGAAGGAGTATTCAGACTATCTATCAAACATTAGCTATTTCCAATTGCCAAAGGGAGCTCACCATGGGCTTGATCGACTGAAGACTTTGAGCTCGCGTTGTACGATCTGTCACCTAACTTTAGTGACCTTGTTCTGGACTGGGCCACCCCTTTATCCTGATCTAGTCCATTAGGCCTTTGCCATCTTAGACCATAAAATGCCCATAACATGCATTGAATTATTGTTAGATCTTCTTAGCTGTGACGTTATCATAGTTAGGTTCTATTAAAGGTGGATTTTGGTTAAACCTAAATCCGGCCAACGGAAGGGGGTTCTTTGAGGACCCAAGCTATTTCCCGAATAATGAGGTGATGAATGAGTGTTAGACGCTGAGAGGGAGAAAAGGGGAAAGAGTGTGCGCAGAGATCTAACAGGGTTTGGCTAAATCTAAACGGCATCAAACCCTATATCCATGAGATATTTTTATTAGTTCAAAGGATTGTTTATAGGATTTTTGCTATTCAGTAAAGTTTTTCTGCTAGAGCCCCTTCTCTTCTCTCTTCCTAGCCCCCCCATTTATAAAAGCATGGAGGGGTACAAATGGAACTAAGTTAACTATACATCTGTTGCATCAAATATTAAATGTACAAGACTACCTAGGGTACTATAGACTAGCTTCTGCAAATTACCTACTACGGATGGGACCTGACAGTTGTATTTGTAGAATGATGGTGCAAGTTGCATGTTGTCTTTATGTCTAACTTCGATGAGATTCTGTTTGAATGGGGCTGCATCTTAGCGAGCTTGAGCTCGTTTGCTGAGAATATCGCTGGCCTACGACCCTGAGCTAATGCGATCAACGAGCTCTATTCTTTGACGAGCTGGATCCTCTTCAGCGAACTATGACCTTTCACATAGTAGCTCATCTCTTCTAAAAAACTCAGTTCTTTCTGGGCCTCTGCCAACCCACTTCTTAGTGCCAAATTTTGCTAGTAACACTAGCCCCCCAACTCTCAGTTCACTTCACGGACTAGGAGTTGCAATTTATTCTGGAAGGGTCTTCTTAGTCAAAGTCTTCAGCGTTTATCCTACCATGTTGTCATTTCAAACTTCGCTTCACCTAAGCTTGACTGTGCTTCCTTTTTAAGTGCGATCCTTAGCCATTAGCATGGCAATTCCATCCCTTTTGGACCGTCTGATTGGGGGTAGTCATTTACCCTTTGGTCCCTTCAACGAACCCAACTGGTCTATATAACACTTGTGAAGTTCTTCAGGTTCCTTCTGTAAGGTATCCAAATGGAGATCACAATTAAGGTCCTTATTATTCTGATAGCTTGGCTTTTAGCGAAGCTTTCTGAGGAACGTATGGCCTATTGCAGAGGATTTCGAGGCGTGAATGGCCTATTGCATGTGAGTCCGATTGGATAGCTCTTTATGCTAACCGCGGGGAAGTCTTATGCAAATTTTGGGTTACCTCTTCACGGCCTCATCGTGATTTCCAGCCTTGCCAACAAGACTCCCGACCCCTTTTTGAATTACTCTGGGCTTGGTCCAGGAGGAACCACTGGCTTATAAGGGATATAAGTAGGAGCAGTCGGGCTTCTCTGGTCTTCCTACTGGTGGGAATTTCCTCTCGGTGGCTGGCTCTTTGCTTCCAACATTAGCTCCAGGCTTTCATCTTTGCCTTTGTATTTCCCTCTTTTTGATGTAAATTTACCTTGTTTGATGAGGCTTTTTAGTGAATAAACTTTTCTGTATGGCTCTTTGATCATTGTACTGGATGTCTTCATCCGATTCTGTATATTGTTATAGTTTAATGGAATATCTGTTTAGCCAATCGGCTACAACTTTTGTTTAGCGAGCTTTTGCATATAGTTACCTTGTTCAATGACAAATAGAATTTGGCTAGGTTGCATGTGAGCTGCACCTAGGAGAACCTCATTAGTGAGCTAAGTTTCTTTTTTCCCTTGGTCAAGTAGCTAAGTTGATTCTGACATCTTTGCACCTTGTTGAGCTCCTGGCTCTTTAGTTGGATTTTGAGGTTTTAATAGTGCCTCCTCACCTCAGCGAGCTTATATTTACTCTAGAATTTGAGTGTTTAATAATGCCTCCGCCCTTCAACGAGCACACAGCTACGCTAGCACTTTGAATGTTTAATAGTGCCTGTGCACCTCAACGAGCACACAGCTATGCTAGCACTTTGAGTGTTTAATAGTGCCTCCGCACCTCAGCGAGCACACAGCCACACTGGCACTATAAGTGTTTAATAGTGCCTCTACACCTTAGCAAGCACACAGCCGTACTAGAAAATGTTCATCAATTCTTCTCCAGAGTGAGCTCTGAGGGGCCTCAGCTTAAGAAGCTGGCAAATTTCATCTTGTACATTACCAGTATTAGCATAAAATTATACATTAACAAAAACAAAAGAAAGAAAATAGGAAAACTAAAGTACATTGTCAATATATGATCTGTACTGAAGCTCCTTGCTCTTGGATGGGATCTTGCTGAGGATGAGACCGCTGCCCCACAGGTCGCACCATATACCCCTACAAATGCCCTCTTTTGATAAGGTCATCTATCGCATCCCTCAATGCCCAACATTCCGAGGTGTTGTGTTTGACCTCGTTGTGGTAGGCACAAAATTTATCTTTATTGTTTTTGAACTTGCTAGGTGTCCACAAAGACTTAGGCTTCTCGAAATCTTCTTTACCTTATTCCACTAAGAATATCTTATCCTGGGTCTCAGATAGAATGTTGTAACTTTCATAACAGCCTTGGTGCCGAGGCCACTCATTCCTGCCTCTCTTGATGATCTGAAGGCTAGGGCCATCCGGCCCTTCTCTGTGACTATTCCTCTTTTTATTTTGATCTGAATTGTTCGAATCAGACTTCTTCGAGCCGAAGGTTTCATCCCATCTAGCTTGTCTTGCAACTCACTCATAAAAGTCCCTGAGATCCTTTATCGATGACTTGTAAATGCTTTTATACAATTTTCTGTCCTTGTAGAGTCCTGCAAAGATCGTTGCCAGAATAGTTTCTTCTGAGGGATTCTTTACATTATTGACCTCGTGCCTAAACCGAGAGATGTAGTCCTTCAATGACTCTTCTTTTCGTTGGAAGATTGTAGTGAGGTGGCAAGGCAGAGCGAGCTGTCTTTTTAATGCCTAATACTGGTCAACGAATTTCTTTTGACAATCCTTCCAACTGCTTATGCTATGAACTGTAAAGCTTCTAAACCACATCAAAGATGAGCCCCCCAGTGTTACTAGGAACACATAAGACTTCACAAGAAGGTTGGCTGTCATAAGATCCATCCATTAAACATGTCCAGGTGATCGTATGGGTCCCTATTCCCATCATAAAGTGAGATCGAGGGAACTTTGAACTTCAGGGGAAGAGATTACACTTCGATTTCTTCAGTGAAGGGTGACCTCGCCTCATATCAAGCTCATTTATTAGGAGCTTGAAAACATTCCTCAAACTGATCCATCCTCTGAAATAGTTCTTTGACAAGTGGGTCTCGTACTAGAGACTATTGATTTTCCTGGTCACAACCGCAATAACCTGGGATTTGCTCTTGTGAGTAGCGAGCTGAAAAGTTTTCTTAATCGGCGTTATCTTGAGCATCCAACTTGTTGTTGGTGGTGAACATTCGTAGGCATTGTAGCATCAGCCTACTTCTGCACACCTTGCACTAGCATTGTGACTACTTTGGCCAGTTCTTCCATAATGTTCTCCAGTCTTTCCTGGCATTGGAGCCAAATCTGCACTCCATCAGCTCCGTTGGCAACAATAGTGGGTTGAATAGAACTGATTGGAGGCAAGTCAGTAGTAGCACCGATGATGGGAGTGGTGGAGGAATCCGTTGTTGAGACAAGACCTTCCGGGGGATTAACTTGAGCATTTGAAGCTTTGGTGGCTCTTCCCTTGGCCATTGCAACCGCCCAAAGGATCAAACTGAAGAAACAAGACTAACTAATACACAGAAGGGTCCCACCGGGCATGCCAAAATGTTGACGGTGGATTTTGGTTAGACCCAAATTTGGCCAATGGAAAGGGATTCTTTGAGGACCTAAGCAGTTTCCCGGTTCATGAGGCAATGAAGGAGTGTTACATAGCGAGAGGGAGAAAAGGGGAAAAAGTGTGTGTAGAGATCTAATGTGGTTCAGCTAAATCTAGACGGCACCAGACCCTACGTGCACAAAGATATTTTTATTAGTTCAAAGGATTGTTTACAAGATTTTTGCTATTTAGCAGAGTTTTTCTGCTGGAGCCCCATTTCTTCTCTCTTCCTAGCCCGCCATTTATAGAAGCATAGAAGGATACAAATGGAACTAAGTTAACTATACATCTGTTACATCAAATATTAAATGCACAAGACTACCTAGGGTACTATAGACTAGCTTCTACAAATTACCTACTATGGATAAGACCTAATGGCCACATTTACAGAATCATGGTGCAAGTTGCATGTTGTCTTTATGCCCGACTTCGATGAGCTTCTATCCTAATGGGGCTGTGTCTTAGCGAGCTTGAGCTCGTTTATTGAGAATATCACCGGCCTGTGACCCTAAGCTGGCGCGATCAACAAGCTCTATCCTTTAACGAGCTGTGACCTTTTGCATAGTGAGCTCATCTCTTCTAATAAACTTAGTTCTTTCTGAGCCTCTACTGGCCCCACTTCTTAGTGCCAAATTTCACTAGTAACAGGTTAGATTTAGAATTTTGCATCTTAGGTATTACAAGTGCTTGTTAATTTCTTGTTGTAAAATTGGTTAATAAGAGCCCTGTTAAATTCCTACGGTTAGTTAATAAAAGCGATCATACAGTTGAGTATTGATCCAGTGGAGTAGACTTGAATTGTAGTTTCAATTTAAGTTAAACCACTTTAAAAATCTATGTCTCAATTCTTTAAATTTTGCGTTTATATTTCTGCATAGTCACAAATTACATAATTTTGTAATTCTGAATTTTTGCTACATTGAATACTGTAATTCTATTTATTACTTCAACTTTGTTATATTCATTAATTTTAATTTTACATTTATTGCTATATTCTATTTTATGCTAATTTATTTAGTTGATTGAATAATTGTTAACGACACATTTTGATTCAAGAAAGACTTCTACTATGCATACAAAGTAAAGTTAACAATTGCATTCAAATTTGACTTAGCTGATTAAATTCATTTTGTTTCATAAAGAGCATAAAAATTCCCAAACAAGATAAGGGAAAGATCCAAGTTAATTAGATATATAACTCTCAAGGGACCAACACATACCTACAAAGAATTGTTAGCAACTTTCTTATGCTTAAGCAATACTTTTACAAGGTTTTACTTTCAAATGATATTTTTCCAAATGAATTTTTGCATACTATTTGAAGTTATAGTTGCGAGGGGTTCTACCTTTACTCATTTGGTGAAGTAATCGACCACCACCACCATATACTTTAGCTAACCAAGAGCAATTAGGAATGGTCCTAGCAGATTTATCCCATACTAGTCAAACGACCAAGGGGAGATGATAGACATTTAGCTTGTTGTTGAGTGTCTTTGAACTTTGGCCAGCTTTTGGCGCTTCTCACATCTCTACACAAATTTGATTGCCTTCTTCTTCATTTTGGGCCAAAAATACCTAGACTAACTTGCCTTTAAAGCAATCATTGGTCTAACCATATGGCTCCCACAAATCCTTTCACGAATCCTTCTTAGGACATAAATGGCTTTACTTGGTTGTAGGCATCTTAACGATAGGAAGGAAAAGCCTTCCTTATACAATAATCCCTGTTCCAAGAAATAATGCATTGCTTTTTGATCAACTTTCTTAACCTCTTTCTTATTTTCTTGCAAGTGTCCTTCCTCCAAAAATGCCATGATTAGAATGAACCAAAACTCTTCCTGCTCTACGCATATTATTTTATCCATGTTTGATTGCTCATTGCTACTTTAGCATTAGCCAACTTGGCTTGGCTAATGTGTTTGCTCAATCATTTTCTTCCCTAAGAATTCTTGTTAACTCATAGCTCAACTTTTTCAGTAGGCTTCTTGCTATGCTAGCTTATCTCACTAGTGTTAGCTCTTTAATCTTGTAATCTCCTCTGAGTTGGGCAATTACAAATTAAGAGTCACCCCTAATTTTTAATGATTGGGCCCCTATCTCTCTTGCTTACTTTAATCCGACTATCAATGCTTCATATTCTACTTGGTTGTTTATCGTTTTGAAGTGAAACTTTAATGAATACTCCAATACCAAATTTGCAAGCCTTTTAAGATTACTCCTTCCTTGTTGCCCTTTCTGTGTGATGAGTCATTGACATATAATGTCCATTCTTGGCCTCTTGGTTTGACCTTTTCTACCTTTGTCATCTGGACCACAAAGTCAGCCAATGCTTGCACCTTTACTATTTTTTTAGCTTTGTAAATGAGCCCATACTCAGAAAGCTCTACTGCTCACACCATTAACCATTCAACGAGATTAGCTTGTGAAATACCTATCAAATTGGGGTGTCTATTTAAATGACAATCTAATGGCTCTAAAAGTAAGGTTTCAACTTCTTGCATGCCATTACTAAAGTGAAAGCTAGTTTTTCAATTTTCTGATATCTCATTTCAACCCCATGCAATGTGCGGCTTGTAAAGTAGACTAATTTCTACTCTACTTTGACTTCTTAAATAAATACTGAGCTTACTACCTTTATTGTTGCCACGAGGTACAAATATTGTGTTTCATTAGGCTCCAGTCAAAAAAGTATGGGTGATGTGGCCAAGTACTCTTTTAGCTATTCAAAGGCTCTGCCACAGTCATTAGTCCATTCAAAATTATTAACATTTTTAAGCAACTTAAACAAAGGAGCTTGTTTGTCATCTAACTTGGACCTGAAATGCATGAGGTTCACGATCTTCCTATTGAGCACCTGTACTTCCTTTATAGTTAACAAGCTCTTCATGTCAATAATAGCTTGACATTTGGATGGGTTTGCCTTTATGCCCTGCTCAATTAGCATTAACCCTAAGAACTTTCCCGCTTTTACATTGAATGCACATTTCTTCAAGTTTAACCTCATCTGATACTTTCTCAAAATGTTGTTCTTTAGGTTCAACCTTATTTGATACTTTCTCAAAATGCTAAACATTTACTCCAAATCAGTCCAATGTTGCTTTGACTTTATTGACTCAATCAATATATCATCAACATATATTTCCATATTCCTTCCTATCTGCTCTAATCATTTTTTGATGTATTGCCCCCTACATTCTTCAATCCAAATGGTAGCACTCCGTAGTGAAAATTCCCCTGATCAATTATGAACGTTATTTTATCTTCATCGTAAGGGTGCATCCTAAGCTAATTCTACCCTATAAACATGTCTTCAAAGCTTAGGATTTTGAACCCAATAGTACTACCCACCAATTGATCAATTTCCAAGAGTGGGTGTGAGTCTTTGGAGCATGCCTTGTTGAGATCCATAAAGTCCATGCACATTCTCCAACCCTGGTGGTCTTCTTGACAAGGACTATATTCATTGGCCATGTCGTGTGTGGAACATCCTTGATGAACTCTTCACTTAATAGCTTTTCCACTTTTTCTTTAATTACTCTTTATTATTTGGTTTCATGATTCTCTTCTTCTACTACACAGGTTTAGTACTGGGGTCAATCAATAGCCTATGGCAAGCTAAGTGTCCAAGCAAAGACTTCAAGATATTCCTCTAACAGTCCCACCAATTGATCTTAATCCTTCCCTGCGAGCCTGGCCCTAATTTTTGTTGTCTTGCCATCCTTCTCCCCTAAAATCCATACCTCTTCTAAATTCGAGCCCAGCTCTGGTCTATATAGGTTATCCTGCCAAACAACAAGTAAAGTCGAGTCTACCATCTGGCACTAGTTACCCAGTGGGTTCACGATCATTCGCTTCATTCCACTAATGCTTTCTTTTCTCCTGGCCAAGTTGGTCATATAACATCTACGGGCCACCTATTGATTAGTTTGAAATTCTCCAATCCCTTCTACTATTAGAATTTAATCAACAAGTGGGGGTGGAGATAATAGTCTCTACCTATTCCACAGAGTGTCTCCCCATGATTGAATTGTAAGCACTGTTCAGGATAATCATGATTAGAAAGGTGACATCTAGATTCTTAGTCAATGGTCGAGTTCCCAGGGTTAGCTTTAGGGTCACTATTCCCCCCACCTAAACTTGTCCTCTTATGAAACCAATGAAAATGCCTTTGTAAGGTTTATACATGCTTTTTGGAATATTGAGAGTGTTAGCAGCATGCATGATGTGATCTCCCTAAGAGATGTCCATGGATCCTCCAAAATTTAGCAACCAAATTGAAAAAGAAAAAAAAGGATATTCACACTACACTCTAGAATAAGTAGAAGGAGAGTGATAAGTGATGGATTTTATACCACAAAGAGAAATCTCTTTGATAAGTCTCTAGTTCATTAAGAACCCTAAAGAAGATGAACACTCTTCAATTTCATAGAAATGAGCAATCTAAAATCTAAAGGAAACAAGTCTTCCCCAATAGCTATCACTAAACCATAATAGGTTGGACTAACAAGGCAAAAAGCCTAACAAGAACACAACACAAGTCAACCAAAATAAAAAGCCTAAGCTATTACAAAAAGTCTAAACTCAAAACTAGTCCTTCATAGAGTAAAAATGCTAGTTTCACCTTAGCCTCAATGTTGACCATCAAAACTATGTCGTTTCACTAAATTTAAAGCTTGAAAACATTAGGCTAGACTTTAAAGACTTTAAATACCTCTGGGCTTTGCTTTGATCTCTTTTGATCCTTTAAAATTCCAATTATGATCCAATCATTGTGACAAGGTCAGTCTAGAAGGAAAACACTAGGGCAACTTCATGGAAAATTTTGAGACTCTAAAGTATAGAACTGAACTTTGGCCTCAATATGAAAGTTGTAGATCTTTCTCTTAGATTTCTAACCATATAAAGATCAACCCAATCCGACATCAGGAACTCAACTTATAGCCTAAAATCGAAATAATGTTAAAAATCTAACATTAAGCAATTAATTCAATTAAGCTCCAAATCATGACCAAATCTCAACATAAGACCAATTCACTAAATTAAACTCAATTAATATCCTAAGAAGCAGAGTATGAGAGGAAATAAATGTGAAAATATTTTTCTTATCAAAGAGCCTAAGTGATCCATTGAGTTTCCATCATTCCCTCTCTCTTTAAAAAGATTCAACCTTGAATCTTCAAGACCTACAATAAAAGGAGAAAGATTAGAAACATTAAAGCAAATATATAGGAAGGCTTGTATTGGATGGTAGATGGGAATGTTTCAAAGAACTCCATCCACTTGGCATGTTTTGATTTAGGAAGGAAGCTCTAAGAGTGTAGTCATTTTGATTTCCTAATTCTTCTACTTCCTGCAAAACCACATCAATGGCACTAGGGAAAACAACATTTTGATGGTTAGTGTTCATATAAACTTCTCTGCACAAAGCAAGAACATAGGCTAATTAGCATGCAAGGTAAGCCTCACATCACTAGCTTTAGCAAACACACTCAATTTTCTTTTGCCTTGCCTTAATTTTTCTCTTAATTTTTTTCTTTCTTCTCTCTTGTCACTCTCATTCACTTTTTCTTCACTCATTTTCTTTTTATTTTTCTCTCTTTTCAATTGCTCTTCAACAACTTGTTTTGGGGTCAAAGGTACAAGAGTGATAGTTCTCTTGTTTTTCACAAAGCTACACCTATTTAGGAAGCCATCATGTGTAACATGTCTATCAAATTGCCATGGCCTTCCTGTTAGCCTACGAAATCCTAGCTATACATTTTCTTCAGTTTGGATGATTGAAAAAAAAATTTAGTTAATATCATAAACTAACTACATGTTTGAGTGTTTATCTATTATGCAAGATTCAAAGTTGATCAAAGCTTGCTCAAAAGATCAACATTAGTTCTAAGTTTTTATTTGATTTTATAGGATCTTTTGTAAATGAGATCTTATTCAAATTGCTCAATCATATTTTCTAAAATAACTTACAATGAGGTAAAATAAATCATTTAAAATAAGTTTTACATTAAAAGTTTTCAAACAAACTTTTTACATGTTCCTTCACAAGTTAAACTTTTATAAAAAAACTATTTTTTCACTATGTGAATTAATTTACAAATCAATTCATCACTGGAAAACTTGTGAAATGAACTTGAATCGATTCACTAATCAATTCATGGGGAAGGGATAGTTACTTTTTTTTCTCTTGGTCTGCGTCTTGTAAAAATTTTCTTTTGAGTCTTTTCTTTTCTTCTTGAAAAAAAAAAAAGAAAAAAAATCATGAAAATTAACAACTTGTTCAATAAATTGATGTGGTAATAATTAGTTTTAGGCCTATGAAAGCTAGATTTAAGATAGATTTTGAGTAGGTATTTTT